>JASCZW010007217.1:0-71441 GCA_034211315.2 Aedes japonicus
TACAATATTGGGCTATATAAAAAAACTTATTCTCAAACATACAGGTCAAACTAACTACAATCTAATGCTAATGTTAGTCAAAAAACACATAAATGAGTTTACATGTACTCCAAACCACGTACAGCCAAAATATCTCCTGAAATTGGCTTTAGTGGGTATGTCTACCTCCGAGCGCATAGGGACTCAGCAAAGCTCAGATCTGACTCCAGAATGCTCAGCGTCAAAGACCATGAAATCGCGTGCATCTGCGTCCTGATGGGCCTTTGGTCCACACTTGCGACAGAGATTGCTGCTCGCTCAGCCCAACCCGGCAGGGAAATGAGCGCTCAAAGCAATAATGATTCGACACGAGGCGAGACATGACACGAATGAAGTCTCGACCCAACATCCATCCCTAAGCTAAACCAAGATTTTTCGACAATTGGGATGACAGAGAACGTTGCTACCGCCCTTAAATCTCCTTTACTCCCATTTATGCTGCCAGCTGACCGGCGACTGTTGACGAAAAAATAGGAAAAGAAAAATTCGTCGAAGGCGATTTGTCGATCCCACAAATATCGCTTCCATAGCGCCTGCACCTTTTGCCAGCGGATCTCGCTTTCTCATTGCCCGGAATTGAACAATGAGATGGGACCCATACATAGGTGATGATAATGTTTCGCGAAGATAAGCATGCCAGGAAGCTCCTGGCTTTCGTTTCATGCAGCGCATACGAGGTACTTTCAACTGCTCTAATGAGAGCTGAATAGCCTCTATAGATCCGAGACTATCCGCGAAAATGAAGTACTGATCCGGTGTTAATGATGCGCAGCAATTTCTAGCGTAAAAGCGTGTTGCCGCTTCGTTCAATGTCGCTATATACGGAAACACAGGAGCTTGAAGTTTAGCGGTTGGCGCTGATAATTTTCATTAAATATACCAAAAGCCTGCTGACTGCTCTATCAAAGATCCGTCAGTGATGAACGCATTTAGTGGAATCAACTTGGCACAAACTTTGTACGCTTGACGTCATCACCGGGCAATCACAGGACGATGATGCTCTGGGATCTCCACTAGCGCCCAAGCTTCATGGATAAATCGAAATGAATCGAATTGTCGAAATCGGAGAAGCCGACTACGATTGGAAAGCGTTCGGCGATAGGGCTGACATCCTGTGTCAGGTAACAAATGGTACAAAGGTCATGAAGAAGCTGAGTTTGAGGATTCAACCCATGCTGAGCTTCTCGTAATTTTCGATCACCTGGCTCCGGTGGCACTCAGCTGCACACCTGGTGAGGAGCCGGAGAAGACAATTCTGAAAAATCTCGATTCGAGAGTGGCAACGATGCCAGCGAGCACTTCAAGACTCATGGCGTGAGTCGAGTGCATGCAACCTAACGCGATACGAAGACACCGGACACTGAATGTCGTTGCCCAGTTTAATGATGTGCGACTTCTCAAGAGCCGCTGACTGAAAGCAAAAACGTACCAGTATTCCGAAGGTAGATCGACAAAATCGTTGTCCGGCAGAACGTCAGAAGTATCTTGTGGACGAGCCTGCCCTAGGTTCCGGTGACCGTGCAGAAGAGGATTGATCCTTGGCTGGCATTTTCGCTTCACATACTCAATATGGGATCTCCAGGCGCACTTTGAATCGAACCAGACCGCAAGATATTTAAATGACGCAGAAATTGAGTTATCGGCTTACCGGCAAACTGGAAGCCTCGGTTGTGCTGGGTTATAAGCCTTCCTAGAAAAACTCACCAACTCAGTTTTCTCCGTAGAGAATTCGATTACCTAGCTCCTAGAGCCCATGTAGGCAGCCTGTCTAAGGCAGCCCTGTAGGTGGTTCACGTGGGATCGACCTTCGGCTGGGTCCGTGACAGACGCACGCCGTCTGGCTCTTGCTGATTGTCATCAAGCAGCCACAATTGTCACTTAGACGGCCATCGCCACGTCTTTGACATAAAAATGACACAAAAGGGGGCTCACAACATGATCCCTGGGGAGACCCATGTAGCTAAATCGTGAAGCTGTAGAGGTTCCATGAGAGAAGCTCATATGTTTCTCCTGACGGCAACATTGCACAAAAATTGTTCGCTAATGGGTGAAAAGCCACAAGCGTGGAGTTTGTCTTGAAAAGAACTTCAACAGATACTGAATCAAAAGCCCCCTTTGATGTCCAAGAATACAGCAGCCATTTGCTCTTTTTGCGCAAAAGCTAACGCGCTGAATATCTGTTGTGGACAGCAACGCGAGATCAGTCGTTCTGTTCCCTCACCCCACGGAAATCTTCACATATTGAGTATCTGAAAGCAGGTTGCCTCGTCTCAGCCCAGTCATGCCCAGACGGAAAAGGATCATTTTTCTCCACAACTTTCGAATACAAGAGATAACATCGCGATGGGTCGATAGGAGTTGTGGTCGGACGCGTGGCTGTATTGCAGGTTTTTTGAATGGTACAATTTCCTACTCAGCCCCGGTCTCATTCAGGCGTGCAGCAATGTTGAGTTCAGAAACTGATTAAACAAGTTCAACATGCGGCTCTTCGCGACGTCACAGAAGAGTTCTTCAGCAAGGTTGATCTCTGATCCTACCAGCGCCCTGGCGCCGGCGTGTTGCCACACGAGCGGAGGCACCAGGAGAACTCTCGCCAGCCAGTACGGTAAATCTCATCTATCGAATTTCCGGTGTTTTCGCAGGAAGTCATCCGTGCCGGCACAGAATCATGGACCTTCGGCAAAGTGAACTCGAGGATCCATTGGTCCGGAGGTACTCCGCGCTCTCGTTGCCTGGGAGTATCAAGGTTACGCAACCTTCAGCGCCGTGCCCCAAAGAGTACTCATCACGACGTTCCGGCGCGATAGCCCTTCACAACATGTTCGCCAGTAACGGCGTTTCTGTGGTTCCTTGATGCAGGCTCTTAAGTTCGCGTTCGAGCCGTAATGTGCATACTTCGAGGGTGCTCCGGTGTTCCACGCCCGCGGAAAACTTTAAACGCGTCGGACTTTTTGCGGTAAAACTTCTCGGTGCATTGCTGATCCCGCCGTGGAGAAAGGAGGTTTCCTGCGATGACGTCCTCGGAACTCGGCTTCGGAGTTTGAGCTGGAGCGCGCCGCCTAAGCATCAGGTTGGAGGAGGAGAGTTATACTCTTCCAGCGGTGAAAGCCTTTCTACCGTCGTTTGCATCTACATCCACTGCCAGTCCTTAAACTTTGTCCAACTCGAAGGTGACGGGTAAGATCACACGTGACGCGTTAACAGATTTCACGACTGGATTGAACCCGGTGGCAAACCGGAACTTTTTATGGGCAAGTGATCGCTGCCGTGGGGATCTTGAATCACATTCCTATGTGCAATCCGACGATGATGAACAATCTGGTGGCCAGCAGAGGTCTAATCTACTGCACAACTGAGGATGTACCAGCCAAACGTGTTACTTCTCCATTGTTAAGAACTGTCATATTGAAAGTTGTCACAGAGGTCAGGTATCGGGGAAGACCTTGGTTGTCGTCATCGCAGTTCTCCCAGCCTGTCACCGTGAGAGCGTAAAAATCTCCGGCGACCAACCGCGGAGCAGGAAGAACCGAGTTCAATCATCCCGAGAGCTGTTTCCGGTTAATGGAGTGCTCTTATGGAGGATATAAACGGAAGCAATTAAGCAGGCGTTTTATTTTTTCAACAACGGCCTCGACATGCGACAACTTCCATACCTGGAATTGGCGGAAAATTGCTCTATAGAAGGAGTAGCAGGCCTTTTGATCCCTGAAAAGCACTTCTACCACGCTTTTTGTAATCCTCATGATCAAAGACGAATAATATTGAACTGCATGAAACGGAAGATCGATTTTCGGAAGAGAGCTTCATGTTTCACAGAAACGAGTTGCATGCACAACCTGCAGTGGAGGCCAAGAAATTTGAATGATTCCAATTTTAGGGAATCAAACTTCTGACAACTCTCACTGCAGAGACTGCGATCAAATCTCGACCTTCATTTGGAAAATTATCCATCGAAGGAGATGATTAAGCTGCAAGGACAGACCCACTTAATTGTCAATTGCTTCAAAAAGTCTTCACTGTTGGAAGCATTGCTGCAAAAACAATGCTTTTGAGAGGGCTCGAAATTTCGAGGTGGCCTTCGAAGATACCTTCGGCAATGTCATCAGCGACGCAAGTCAGCCCGCACTGAGGAGAGGGCTTCTGTTCTTAAAATTGAAGTTCAGGTGGTTTCGGATGTCCCCGGGAGAGATGGAAAGTCCTCGCGAAGTGTAGTTAGTACTGACGGAAACCAGTGAGGAATTGTAGTTTTTCCTTTTTTCCACCTCTTTTTGAAATGGGCGTGCTGGTCTCGGGCTTCTTTTCCAGCATACCTTCCGTGGGCGGAGCGCGTCTTCGCTTTCCTTGAAGCGACTCTTCCGGAAAAGTGAACTGACGTTCCCTCTTCCAGGCGAATCAAGTCAGACTCGTCATCTGACAGAGGAGCAAAGAGATTTGTATTGGTATCGGTGATGGTGAGGCTTTTTTCACCATTTCGGCGAAAGATTGCCTTGAACGCTGTTTTAGTGAGCGTTCTAATTGTTCCCTGCGTTGCTTGTACGCCGGGCACGATGAGAGAGCATGAGGAGAGTACCCTTACAGAAAGCGCATTTAGGTGTGTGCTGTGCAGTACGGCGCTACATCCCTGCTGTCTCTCCCCACAGTTGGAGCAGCGCGCCTTATTGCCGCAATGGGAGGTCGTCATGTCCCATCTGCTGGCATTTCTGGCAGATCATGACCCGAGGTACAAACAATCATGCACAGGTAGCTCGGAAGTTTTCCCAACTCGACGTATTGAGGAGGGCTGAGCCAGAGAAGGTTACGCGAAACGAGTCTGACGGTGTAAACTTTTTTCGCCCTTGTTGGTCGACACTGTGCCTAGTTGGCGCACATCAAGCATCTTAACTGGGGAAGCAGAGGGTTCTTAAATCGACCAACCCCGCTTCAGCAAGATCTCAGGGGTCAGACTCGTTTCGGAGACCACACCTTCAATTTCAATACCCCTAGCTGGGACATACACTCTATATTCTAGAGTAAAGAGCAGAGACAGCAATTCATTAGCTGCTTGAGATTGGACACAACGACCAAGTTTGCTGGGTCTGACTTTAATTATCTCGGTCACGGCCGAGAATCGCTTCGTCAGATCATCAGAAATCTGACAAACATTTAGAGGTTTCGATTTGGGCTGAAAATAAACAACCCATGGACCAGTTGAACTATCTGGATAAGACGTGATCTGGTAACTCTATGAGCTACCTTCATCATTTCGTGCCATAGATGATTCATCTTGCGATAAATTCATCCATGGCTCGCTTGTGGAGCTTATCAGCGCTCAACCACTTACGTAATTATCTACAATCAATCACAGAGTAAACAAACTAAACCTAAACAAAAACCTAAACTAAATACACTCCCACACACACTATCAATCACTCTCCACACTCACACACACCACGATGAAAATCGCTTATCTTATATACTACTAAAAACTTCTCTTATAGTATAGTCACGGATCTACTGCAGCCGAGCGACGAATGTGCGCTGCTGCTGCCGAGCGACGATGAGTCGACCGCGTGTACCGTCTAAGCGTGGAGCTGAACGATGACGATGATGTTGCTGGTCGGTGGTAGTTGTGGATGGAAGAATACACGCTACACTCGATGGGCTGCTGGTATGCGTGCCGTATAGATGCGGGACAATATGGCTTCTCGATCGTGGCAATATTGCTAATTGCAATCAATGACGTTGTTGCACCACTTATCACACAACGTTCTCTTCTTCAGTAAACCAAGACTGATTTCACTCGCGACGATTTCACTGGCGATTTAGAAAAACCGATACTGAAGACTGTAAACACTCGTTAAAAGCTTCCAAAGCAACGGAAAGCGGACCGAACGAACTGTACCGTTCGCTTGTTCACTCGGGCAATGATTTGTGTTAACTTGTAAGGTCTAAAAAGTTGGTCGATCAATTCAATCCTATCAAATCAATCTGCTTATCAACCCACGGAAAACAAATTTGCCCACCGACCGACCGTCTCTCAGTTTATCTATCGAATCTTACCTCACTTTCGCTCAACGTGTGATATCCTCTCATATACATAGAACTGCATCGAATCTTCCAAACCGTTTTTTTTTTTTATTGCACTCAAGATTAGGTACTTGTCCGGCATAACCTCATTTCTAAAGGGTCCGACATTTGACATTTAATATCCATCAAATGCACTGACGCCGCCGACAACGACGACGACTATGACGATCTCTCCGCAGGCAACGACGGAAATCAACTTCTTCTGCAACGGCCCCAGCCAGCCATCGTCCGTCAAGAACCTACTCCATATACCTACTTCACCGAGCGAAGAAAAATCAATCAAATAGCTCGTTCACCGGCGGCAGCAGCTAGCTCCATGCCGTACCCCGCCCACACTCCGGTGAATGATTGCGATGCAAATTTGCCGTGGAAAACGGATCAAACTGCGATGCGGAAGGAGATGCCTACGGCCAACCGGTACAGTTCACAGAAAGCTCGCGCTGCGCTACAGCGTTCGTATTTCTCCAGATGTCCACACGGCAAAGCCGCGAACAGAGATTAGGCTTGTCGCGGTTCATAATGGATGTCAGTTGGATTTATTGGCGCTGTCAGGGATGTATCTATCCGTTTGAGATCTTGCGAGGACCGATCAGCACCGGACAAGGTTCAACCGTGGCAGCCGGGGATGGACTTGACGCTGTCTTACGCATGGGTGCATGAAGTTGTGCGAGATTTCCGAACAAACTATGCGGAATTAGCCGATATGACGGTTGTAAAAGCGCTAATAAAAATCGTAATCATATCAGCGATTAATCTTGGCGGGATTGGTGGAGGAAAAAATCATTCGGACTGACCCCGCAGCCAGTGATGTGTTTTTTTTTTGTACTGCGAAGGAGGGTGGGAGAGGGAAGTCACTGCGTGGCATTCCTTCGCGGTGTGTCGGCCGGGTTGGCATGAGTGCAATTTATGCACTGTTGTGCATGAGCTTTCCCGCGTCTTTTGGCACGCATCGATCACCGGGGCACTGCGGGGTTCGAACGTGGCTGAGGATGCAATCTTTCGGGGATTGAACATGTTACTTACTCAGTGCCGTGCCGCGCAGTGTCAGTCAGTGCATGTTGCTTGTAAACGGGTGGCTTCACGCGGTGATGAATTGCGAAAATGTGCGACTACAAATTGCCGGTATGTGCCGGTTGATTTTCCTAGGTAAAGCTAACGTGACACTCCGAAACATGCTGCCAAGTATTAATTTAAAAATATTTTATACTAGCGTAATATTATGTTATCCAAAAGCATATTGAGTTGGAGAAAAGTGGCAGTATGTTTTTTGAAAACAAACACTGTGAGTGATAATTTGTCTTATATATTGCCTTCACAAAGATCAGAATTGAGTAGAATCATCTCAGAGTTTTTTTTTAAATGTTTTCTTGACATTTGTATGTTTGACTTTGTATGTTACCTACAACAAATATGTTGTAGTACCATTTCACCTTTCAACGGTCACAAGTTTCAAAGGCAAGAATTGATGTTCTTTTATTATCACCACTGTATATTTGAACTTTTAAAAACAATGCAAGTCATGAAAGAGTTATGATTATGGTTCCGCCACCAAGCTTCAAGCTTCATAATTTATCCCTGAGATAATTTAATATTGAACAACAATTTAAACGGATTTACATGAGCATGAGCATGATTGACCGCCCGAGGTTGCTACTCCGTTATTGCCTGATCAGCTGTTAGTACAAAGAGAACCAACAGATGATGCTTGGGACCAGCATGCATCCTCAATGTGCAAAACCTGGTGATCCCAAACCAAGGCAATACCGGCGCCGGCCTCGCCCGAATGTAGGTCAAGTAGGGAATGGGTAGGGCTATGTTGACGTGATACTCGCTTCAGCGTGAAGCCGTGAACACCTCTGTGTCCAACAGGGAACAAAGTTTCCTTATTCGATTCCAAAACATGATATTTCATTAAGTTTTCATAGTAGGATGTTGAAACTTTGTGACATCTCATATCTCGTTGAAATTCATCATCCTGGAGTGAGCTATTGCTACAGTTATGTTTGTCGGCAATAGAATCCCGGATGGACAATCTAAAACTGCTCGCTAAATTTTTCACACGGTTTTCGATCAAGCTCTTGGAAGAGAACTTGCAGTCGCGCTTAAACCTGTAAAGAATTCAGTTGAACAGGATGCAGCCGCAAGAAACCCACAAAATGGCACCTGCCACATATTCATTATTTTTTTCATTGTATCCATCTGACAACATATAATAGTCTTAATGAATCTTTATTCTAGTTCTAAACACTAATATCAAAATCAAATGCAGGATACCATTGCACTATAAATTAATATTAAAATTAATATAAACTACGAAACCGCAGGTAGAACTAACGAACCTTTTCGTTGTTTTCTGCAGCAAAACTGACTAGTATTTTTTGTGAAGCTAGTAATTAATGCCACACGCGCAACGGTCAAAAGCCCGAACCATTGAAACCTACTTTGAACTGGTCAATCCGATGCAGAGTTGAAAATTGTTGAATTTCTATTTTTAAAATCACTTCGAAATACATTTCAGTGCAAAAATGATCACTGGTATTCATTTCCTTGTCTTCAGATGAACGTCACTGCGAGTTGACGTATCTTCGAAATTCTTATCTCGATTTGCGTTGTTGCTTTTGTTTTCATTCAGTATGCGTGAATTCTTGCTGTTCATTCAAGATTGTCAGTTTTAGTTCTCTCTTATACTCATTCTCTAAACTGAATAATCAGTTCATCTTGCAATCAGTGAATACGAATATAAAAAAACTCACAGTCATTTGGGCTCATTGATTTTTTTCATCCGTTTCGAAAGTGCAGTTTCTTTGGGCCCGTGTTTGATTAATTGACAATAATATCCTGCGCATCCTTACTCTGATTCATCATCACCTTACAATGGCTTCGACAAGTGGATAGAACAGCAAGAAACGTAAACGAACGCTCATAGATATAGCGTCCACGTTTATCTTAAGGGATGGAGCAAAAGCTTTCTGCAACATCGATCCCGAAGGCAGCTGCAACTACGTTCAAGTCAGGTTCGACGTTTCATCCGTCATTTCCGACTTCAACACGACGCGCTGGCGAACGCAAATGGCCTGTTGAAGGACTTCGATCTAACGGCAAAGAAGCCAAGAACCATTCCGAAACATTCTATTCCAATCGACCAGCAGTTGCTTATTGAATCAACGGTGAAGCTAACAACCTATCATCAGCTCTCCATATCGTGTTTTGAATGGGAGGGATTTAAAGATCTTCTAGGCCCGATCACAACAGCTCTCGGATGCACATTGAATCGAGCTACAATAAAGGACCATCATGCCAAAATTGCAATGCGATTAAAAGACATAATCAAGGAAGAAATGCACGGAAAGTTAATCTGCTTAAAAATAGACTCCGTTTCTCGGCACCACTGTCACGTTTTGGGAATAAATGTACAGTATGCTGTCGGTGACAACGTGTTTATTCGTACGCTCGGTAAGTGGATTCTCTGCCTTTATACCTTTTATTTAACTAACATGTACCAAACATGACTTTAATGACGAGCAAAAGCATCGGAGAAGTCGACAACAGCAAGCCAGCTTCAGCAAGTCTCGAAGTGCTACGGTCAAAATGCTAAATCAGAATCCCTCAGATCAGAAGTCGAAAGACCCTGACCACATTCCAACACAATGCACTGGACTAAGTGCAGGCCACTGTGTTGATTCGTCCATAAGAATTGGCCTCGCCTTGTGAGAAAAAAGTACACACACACCCCACAAACACATGAGCAAGTTTTCCTAAAAATTACTCATTCGCTTACATGTATTACTTTTTGAATTTCGCAGATCTTTCTAGCCTATGGATATTCGTGAACCAATACTATGCTGCGTTCAAACCGTTGTATATCTGTACCAAAAAAATGCAGGAGTCACATGTATCCCTACCTGACTTCTACATGGCTTGGCTGTTGGCCACAAGTACAGGCGGTAGCTGATAATCCATTCGTTCCTGCTTTAATCCGATCGTGGAGGACTAGATTGGATGCCTTGCGTCTTTCAAGAGCATTTAAAATGGGATTGTTTCTGGATCCCAGATTCAACTACCACGGTTCAAAGTTATTCTCGGGAGATGAAAAGGAAGAAATACAGGTTAAAACACACACTCATACGAACACATATTATTTGCTTGGTATCTAAAATGTTATTTGAATCCTAGAGATACATAACTGAAACTTGGGATCGGATTTGTCAACTTGAACCAACATCCATCAACATGAACAATGAATCGCTGACGGGATCTACCGATGAATTCGACCAATACCTCAATGTTCGGGTGTTCAGTGGAAACCAACAATCATGAGAACACAAATATCTTCCTACAGCAAGTTAAAGCTCTCGACTTGGAGCCACGTCAAAATCACAACTACAATGTCTGGAGCCATTGGCTACGCCGTAAAACCACGCATCCCGAACTACACGCAGTGGCTATGATTGTGTTGTCCACACCCTCAAATCAAGTTTCAGCTGAAAGGTCATTTAGCGCCCTTGCGCTGGTTTTATCCAACTTACGAACAGGATTAGCAGAAGAAACTTTGGCGAACATCTTGATGATTAAATTAAACAAAGATTTATTCCAGAAAACTGTTAACTCAGTTTACAACTGGAAGGAATATGCTGAAGTTTAAGGTAAACAAAAAGCGACGGCAGTTTGATTTGTCACTTTTGGTTTTATTTCATTACTGTTTTTACCTGAACATAAATGTTTTTTAAATTTTATATTGAATGCTTATATCCAACACTTATTACGAGACCACAAGCTCCATCAATTTAACTCGATCATGGTACTCCGTGTGATCCAGCGAAAGAAATTATTGATGACAATATCTGCAATACGCCCGAACGTGCAAAGTCGTCTCACTGTAAATTGCAGCCACGACGTTACCTGCTTTGAAAGTAACAAATAAAGTATCATTACTAAATTGTGAATATTTACCTTCTTATTACTTCCCGTAAGCCATCTTGCGTGAAAATAAATCCGATTTCAAAACGGTTTGATCAGGGAGCAATATTTATTGCGAAAAATACTCTACCCGTGGAAGAATCTGGTTTGTTTTGGTTTTGATTTTCTTTACTTACGCAATAATCCCATAGGTCAACAAGACTGTTCACGATATTACAAAACTACCAAATTTGGGTAGGATATACCAAAATTCGTCAAAACTGAACCTACCCAAAAATAATTAAACCGAGATGGAATGGCAAATTAAAAATGAAAAACAGCTATCGGATTTATACCGATATTGTTCTTTCGTAATTTTGTTACCCCAAACTATGTTTACCCATTTTTTACGAATGTGGGTAGACCCTACCAACATTTTGTGAGTATTATCAGAGCGTGTTGATCAGACATCGAATTTGGCATCAATTAAAACAATCAAAGAGAAAAAGAGACAGCACATTGACTGAGGTTTACTTATTCTATGAGGATGGCGGTAGATTTTTCGCAGTTTTTTTTAAATAATGTGATTATACCACTATTTTTTTACCCAATCATTTTTTGTTAGAGTGCCGCTTTGTATACGTTTAAAACATTCATTCCGTGAATATACAGTGAAATGAATGAACTTTTGACTCCCTGTGATATGGCAAGATGAACTTGAATTTCTTCCTTGTTCATTGTCATTGAATCGAAAAACGGATGAGTGTCCTAAACCAACAGTAAGGATACTATTGGGGCCACTTACAAGTGTGAATGGTTTATTTCAGCAGAATAAAACAATTTGAAAAAACACCGAGTTTGGGGACCGATTTAAACCAACAGCAGGGATGCTGTTGGAGCCAATCACAAGTGTAAATGGTTTATTTCTGGAAAATACAAGAAGATATGTTGAAACATCGAGTTCGAGGACCGATTAATACATATACATCTCAACCTTTAGCCGATTGATGTAGGCTGAAATGTGAAGGTCATGATATGATGAAAATAACACGATGTTGTAAAGAACTACAAAACAACGTACAAATAATAATGAAATGCTGCTATTTGGCTCTTCCACCTCTGTGCTAGATGATTGAAACTCTGAAATGGCGAAAAATCAAACGGGATATTATGAAATAAAGTCGAACACCCGGCAGCTCAGCAGAACAGCAAAGAAAACTTAAGGAAACAACAATGCCAAATAAACCTCATATGAGTATGACCACTGCCCGAAAAACGGTTACTTAATAAAATAATAATAATAATAATAATAAAAATAATAAACAAAAATAGAAATAAAAAAAGACAGCAAATTCGAACTTTTCGACAATTGCTGTTTCCCGTAAATGATTTTTTATATCTGTGGAATAGAAAATGTAGGGCCATAACAAATTTAGGTTTTTTTTCATTAGGGCGATTCTCCAATTGAGAGACTCTCTTTGATTACTTTCTCTTTCATTCATATTCCATTCAGCGTTACGTTTTTCATTCAACTATTTGTAGAGTATGGTACCCAGCACAATATAAGTTACTTCCTTTTTCCACATACACATGTTAAGAGACCCGTGTAGAGCTGTGGCGTCCCACCATCCGATCCTACTGGCCAATCGGATGGTTGGACGATGCGCTGGGCAGAGCTACTTACGGTTACGTCCGGTCTGCAAGATAAGATGGTCCGAGATGAAAAGAGGAAGAGTCTTACTCGCGTGGGCTCAAGTACCTAGAGCTGTTCGAGCAACCCGAAGGGCCGGAGAGAGAGAGAGCGCACCGACGATTACTCTCCGATACGATATCGGCTAACAGCAGGGGTGTACATAAACAGGCGGGATTGTAATAACGTATAAAGTCTGCATTAGTAGGGTTGTGCTAACATTATAGGATACCTGTACCCCACATCTCCCTCCCGCCCAAAAAAAAAGTGGAAATAAAAACAAAATCTTTAGGTTTAATACTAAACGACTAGTCATTCTTGCTAAAGAAACAAAAGAGATAAAATTTTGCTTTTAGAGTCATTACATTTATTCCTGAATACTGAATTGAACATTTCCGAATACAGTTAAAGGGTGATACGGTCAAAATTTGGTCAAGGGAAAACGCGTGTAAATCGGTGAAATCGTTTATTTAAAAAATCAAATTAAATTTCTTTTTCAAGTTCAATTAGTATAAAATTCAGGAAAAATATTCAGTTAGGCTTCCGCTTTTCCGAATCCGAATTGCCGGGCCTTACGCTTGACCCCTGCCATCAGATTTTGTACAGCCACCTTGTCCACCTTCTTCGCCGCAGAAAGCCAGTTTGTCTTGAACTGCTGCTCGTCCTTAGCAGTTTTTTTGGTCTTCTTTAGGTTCCGCTTGACAATAGCCCAGTATTTCTCAATTGGGCGGAGCTCTGGCGTGTTGGGAGGGTTCTTGTCCTTGGGAACCACCTGCACGTTGTTGGCGGCGTACCACTCCATGGCCTTTTTACCGTAATGGCAAGATGCCAAATCCGGCCAAAACAGTACGGAACAACCGTGTTTCTTCAGGAAAGGCATCTGTACGTTGTGATTCGAAAGCATTCTTTCACATAAACTTCTTGGTTGACTGTCCGGAAGCTATGAAAATGCTGCTTTCGAGCCACAGGTACAGATGGTTTGCCAAACCAGATATTTCGCGAACTTTGACAGTTTCGTGTGCTTGAAAATATCTGCTACCTTTCCCCTTCCTTTTGCCGTATAAAACTCCTGTCCCGGAAGCTGCTTGTAGTCGGCTTTGACGTAGGTTTCGTCGTCCATTACCACGCAGTCAAACTTCGTCAGCATCGTCGTGTACAGCCTCCGGGATCGCGCTTTGGCCGTCGTATTTTGTTTATCATCGCGATTTGGAGTCACTACCTTCTTGTAAGTCGATAGTCCGGCTCGTTTTTTGGCTCGATGCACGGTTGTAGACGATACACCCAGCTTATTTGCGGCATCTCGGAGAGATAGGTTAGGGTTTCGCTTGAAACTACCGGCAACTCTCTTTGTCGTCTCAGCGGCTTCCGGTTTTCGATTTCCCCCCGATCCAGACTTCCTGGCTGTCGACAAACGTTCCCCAAACACTTTAATTACATTTGTAACGGTTGATTTGGCAACTTTTAGCGATTTTGCCAACTTTGCGTGCGAGTAGCTAGGATTTTCGCGATGTGCGAGCAAAATTTTGATACGCTGCTCTTCTGGCTTGGACGGCATTTTGACAACTGAAGAGTGGATTCCAAAATCAAAATAAGAGCAACATTCTACACACACACACACACCTTCAAAATGAGGGGTGTTCAGGTTTTTTAAATGCAAAATTGAAAGAAATACGTCAAGTTGATATTGACCAAATTTTGACCGTATCGCCCTTTAAGATTTCACTGTTCGACATGTCGAACGTAGTTTCCGAGATATGCAGGAGCTTTAGTCTCTCTTGTGGAGCGTCGAGTGGCCATATCTCCAGAAGAATTCAGATCCTTCTCCGGATCTTTGTCGAGCTGACGCCATTGATGTACCTTTTTAGTATGGGTAACATGCCGCTTCAAAATTTGACCATCTTGGTTAGTGAGTACAAGGTTTCCATTATGCTCTTCCAACACCGTATACCTCTGCGAGTCGAACCTGGACTCTGCTTTCCCTTTAGATTGGCGTTCCACAAAAACGGTGTCACCAGGTTTTACGCGGCAAGCACGCGCTCCCCTACGTGCATCTTCTCGCTCCTTCGCTGTTAGTTTAGCCAGTCTATCGCGCTCGTCAAGTATTGTTTCGTCGTAGCCCGATTTTTGATGAACAAGGAGGGGAATCCTTCGTTTTATCTTCCGGCCTAGCATCACTTCCTCGGGAGGGATTCCGGTGACAACATGCGCAGCTGCATTATGGATTCACTGTTGCTCGAAGTTCGACCTTGAAATCCGTATTGTTTGCAGACGCCGTAGCCATCGCTCGGCTTACTAGCTTCATGTAGTTCTCTACTAAGCCATTTTGTTGTGGAAACAGCGGAGTAGAATAGATTCTTTCAATTCCTCTTTCCGTACAGTATTGTTTGTACTTATCACCACTGAATGGCGGTTCCTTATCCGAACGCATGCTCTTTGGAAAACCTTCTCTTTCGAAGATTTCATCGACAACTAGCTCAACACTGTCGATCTTGCTAGCAATGGTTTCAACAACCTCTATAGAAGCACGGAAGGCACAACTGATCTTCAAAGGATTGTCCGTTCCGTAAGCTCGCAGCTCGTTTCTCAACTTAATGTTGATGGGCTCGCAACTTTTTGATGATATTCACTCTTAAGTATCTTCCAATCGTTTCCACCAATGATGTTTACATCTGCCCCAGAGTCTATGAGGAAACAAATAGCACTCGACGAACCTAAACGACAATAAACCAAAACATCCCCAAAGGAAAGTGGGCGAGCATTCTATAGGGAGTAGTGATTAAAGAAAACAGTCATATACCAACAGTATCTATGATTTTATTTCTCTATATATAGCTACTGCTGCATTCAATTCATACCCCGGTTTTCATCCATCAATTCATGGTCCCGGCTTTCATCCTCGGCCTACCTGATGGTAAGTCAGACATTTCTTGCTTAGCCTGGATATTCTGGATGTTCTTGTGCCGACACGTGGCAGCCAAGTGGCCAATCTCCAAAATCCAAAATATTTCTTGTTTCTGGCCAGGCACACATGTTGTGCATGGAACAGACTGTTGCATCTCCAGCAGCGATAACGGCGACCTTCATTGCGACTTCCAACGTAACGCCGAGTTTTCCTTTCACCAAAGGATACCGGATATCCGGTGGGCTTCCGGAATGGTGGATTTGCTTGGGATTGTTTGTGGGAAACAGCAAGAACTTCAACTCTGTCTTCCGCGTTATGATGAGTAACAGCATCCAACGTGAGCGCTTCCTTCCGCGCAGCAGCCTTCACGATAAGATATATTCCATGACCATAGATTCTGGCGTCCTCCGCTAGCTTCCTGTCACGCATACCCTTCAATAATTGAGTACAGACGAACCGATCTTCGTCCTGCTCACTGTATTCGCATAGCCTGACCTTAGATTTCAAGCGAGCATGGAAACTGATGATTGTTTCATCTTTACCTTGTCTCATCCTACTAAACGCCTCGTGTTCAGTAACTGGATCCGTCAGTTTCCGCAAATGGGCATTGATGTTATCGATCATGGCTTGATAACACGTGGGATTATTCAAGGCAGGTCTCAGCCTAGCAAGATTGACAATATCTTGCAGTTCGTCCCCCATGTACATAAACAGATGTTTCGCAAGTTGAGCAGGCTCATTCACATTCGAAAGTGAAGCTGCAATCTCGAATTTCTCCACAAAACGGCGCCACTCTTCCCAAAGTCTACTTGTGGGAACATTTTTCGGGAAATGTGGTGCGTTGTCCAGACGAGTACCACCGGTAGAAGAGTTTCCGGCTTGCGTGACATTGGGCAGCTGAGCAGAAAATCGCCAGCCAATGTCAGCCTCATGTGGCTTTCTCGTTTCCGGCCAATCAATTTTGTCGCGAACGTCAAATTCTTGCGACCCTACTTCTTCAATGGCTCCGACTACTTCGGACTCTACAGTATCCATATATTCATCATCACCTTCTCAACTTGCTCATCAAAGTAACACACTGACTCAACAGAAGGAGCTCGAACGAATCTTCTAGCCGACATTTTCGAAATTGAATCTAAATTGGAATGAAAAGAAAAAAAAATCCCTTAATACTCTGTGTTAAATTGCCGATCGATTATATCGCACGTATGATGGACTGTTCAAGTGCACTGAAGCGATTGACGCAACACGCTATAGAAAGGCAATTCGACAATTCTCGAGTACTTATTCAAACAGACGTATCTGACTTTGTAAACAAAGAGGGGAAGTAAGATTCAAATGTAAATTTCTCTAAATTCTCAGCATCCACACGGAAAGTAGCATCACCATCATGTTAGGGAAATGTTATTCCTTGTATTGGTGGTCCTAGTTTGCGTGAAAGTGCTTAGGGTTTGAAGAATTTAACGTTTGAATCTTACTTCCCCTCTTTGTTTACAAAATCAGATACGTCTGTTTGAAAAAGTACTCGAGAATTGGTACCGCGGCTGTCACAGCACCCGGGAAGCGATTGACCCAAAACGCTATCTATTTCATTCTGTCGCAGCATACTTAAGCGGTTGACACAACTCGTTATTTACTATCAATGTGGCTGACACAGCTCACAGAGAGCGGTTGCCACAACGCGCTGTTTTACAGTTGCACAAAAGCAGTTCTTGTACATAACCAATTTTCCTCACTGCAATCGCGTGTTCACTTTTCAGATTCCAATTAGCAATCAGACACCATTTTCCCATAGTCAACCTTCCTGCAAAAAAAGCAGCGATCTGGAAAAGAACAACTAAAGATGGCCGCCACACTAAATCAGTATCGAAAACTTTACTATGAATGCACACATTTTTTCACAAAAGTTAGCAAATATAAATCTATGGAATATCACTTTCTAGTTTCGATTGTCAGTTCCGTAATCAAGATTTCACGAATAATTTCGAAATATACTGGCAAGATCGCCAAATGTGGCGTCCCACCATCCGATCTTAGTGGCCAATCGGATGGTTGGACGATGCGCTGGGCAGAGCTACTTACGGTTACGTCCGGTCTGCAAGATGGTCCGAGATGAAAAGAGGACGCGTGGGCTCAAGTACCTAGAGCTGTTCGAGCAACCCGAAGGGCCGGAGAGAGAGAGAGAGAGCGCACCGACGATTACTCTCCGATACGATATCGGCTAACAGCAGGGGTGTACATAAACAGGCAGGATTGTAATAACGTATAAAGTCTCCATTAGTAGGGTTGTGCTTACATTTTAGGATACCTGTACCCCACAAGAGCTGCCAACAGAACCATCTGGTGATATAAAGGGTAAGCAAAGTATATTTTACCCAAAAATAATATACTCTAAACTAATATACTCTAAACTAATATACTCTCTTTAGAGAAGGTCCATTAATTTTGTCACGCGGTAGCAGGGGAGAGGGGTTTGGGAAAACGTGACGATCGATACAAAACAAATTGAAGGTCCATACAAAAAACGTGACAGGGGGGGTGGGTTATAAAAAGTCACTTTTTGCGTGACGGAATTAATGGACGTTCCCTTATGAGTATTGTTTGCTCATACAGAGAAAAGTTTGATATTCAATTTTACCATTTTTGGGGATTAGGATGACTAGGGCAAAATAATGATTTTCAACCCACTTAAATCATGCACAAAATGACCATTCAAAATAGTTGATTAAATATTCACTATAATGTCAGAATAGTTCCTGTATCCATGACCATAGTCAATAATGTGATGATGAAAAAATGTTTCCGGCCATTTTCATGGTAATTGTGACCATGATTCAAATGTCGGTACAACCATATAATTTTTCTCAGTACACATTTGAGAATAACGCAGATACGTCAAAATGTGCTTTTTTATGCCTTGTTCAGACAACAGGCTTGTAACATAATACAAGGGTGTTTTGAAAAGTATCTACATGGAAAATGTCATCAAGATAGCCTTGTATTATGTTAAAACGCTGTAGTATGAACAAAGCATTAAATTACGGAGTTGTAACATGATACAAGACTATCTTGATGTCGTTTTTCAACTCCGTTCAACTCCGTAGTCTGAACAAGGCATTAAAGCTGGCCTACAATGGGGAGCGGCAGTTTTTGACAAAAAATAGATGGATTAACTGTCAAAAGCTGCCGCAACGCGCCGTTGCGCTCCTCATTGTAGCCTTTACTCCTAGAAGAGAGTTAATTTTCCATATTTCAATGAAGCAATGTCAGGAAACAAACCTACACAGAAAAAAATCTTTCAGTAAAAATTGCCATTTTACCTGACAATGCCTATTTTCAAAACTAACATGTAATTTCATGTAAAGCTTTCAACATTTGTAGTATATTTGACAAACCGTATGTTGATATCAAGCCCACCATAATATAATCGCAGGCATGGTAAAATCAAACACATTCCCGGAAAAAGTAACCATTTAATTACAATAAAATAATATAAAATAACATCTATTTCCGACCATGAATCTTATTGTTCATGAATCCGATAAATGAAAAATGCATCTTGTCATTAAAATAAAACTACAATTCACTCTATATGCTAGGATTTTCAACATTGGAGAAACAATTCAATTAAATATGATTGACTCAAATTTGTATTTGTTTAACTTTTGGCAAGCCAGTTGAATCTCCTCACTTTCTTCTTCTTAGTTTCCCCATTTAAACGCCATATTGCAGTTAAGTATGGTTAACAAATTTAAAAACTTAAATATAATGGTGATCAATAGAAACTCTATTGAACCATGTGCATAACAGCACAACAGCGTAGTTTTAGAATGTTTATCTCAGTAAAAAATGAAGGGAACGGTAAGAGTCAAGTTGCAATCACAGCGACAACTGAATTAGTTCCGTTAACATAAATCATAAACATCATTTTGTCTGAGCTGCTTAACAATGGAAGTGACCAACACCAGGTTGACAAGTATGATTTAAATTCGGTTCCTTCTCCGATGTTGTTGTGTTAGGGCTAAAGAATCAATTCTTCTTCAAAAACCCTAAAATTCTAGCAACAAAAGAACAGGTCGATATGTGTTTGTCCCAACCATTTACCAACAATAAAATGTTGCAAACGTAACAAGTACTAAGATCAAAAAGGTTTTTTTTTCACTGTGTGAATTGATCATTTGCTAGCCAATTTTTTTTTTAATTGGATCAATGCATCTCTACTTCGTAATATTTGAAAATCACTCTCTGGTAATCAATAATAATAATTGCAAGCCGTAAATCTCGCTTTCTTTCCATCAGACGATCTTTTTCCTATCCTGCTCAAGTTGCAGCGAGACCCGTAACGCTTGTAGATCACCTCTTCGTGGTGAGTTACGGGGTATCAGATCTACCACCGAACCCTAGTCCGAATTAATTCAAACTAGGGAATATATTTGTTTTTGTAGTCAAAGGAACATATCTTAGTCCTTATTACATTTTATGTCTAATAAAAAGTGACAATACTCGTTTTGAAATTGTGCAAGGATGAGCTTAGAATAAGTAAAACATGGTTAGTCTTCATTTATGTGAATTCTCATTGTCTATTTGATGTTCTATAGTTTGAATTGGTTATGACTAGGGTTCTGATGCATGGTCAGTATCGGAGTCATTGTTTGTTTAGTTTGCAATGAATCCGGTTTTGACTGATAAAGGGGCGCGCCTTTGAAGAGTGCTCTCACTCCTCAAAGGGTTTAAAAAGCGGAAACTTTCAATAAAAATCGATTCAGTGCCAACAAAACAAATAATGTCAACTGTAACAACAGCGAATACTTCATCATTTCTAAATAGTGATGAGGTAACTCGACATGCACTAAACAAAGGACACGGGATATACTACAATAGATCAAATTACTGGTCGCAGTGGTTTATGTCCCGAACAGAGGAAAAAAAAAAGTTGCGGCAAACCATAGTTGCTTTTGTCATGACATTCGCAGCTGGCAACAAGTCGAAGTTGCGGCGAGTTGTTCGGAAGTTTTTCTTTTCTTTAGTTAGGGCCATAGTTTAACAATTTGTGATTAGTTTCAATTTATCTGCCGAGCTTTTTTGGAATATAACGCTAGGTAAAACGAAAGCTGAATAGCTTTGTTTGAGCGTGTGCATTTAGTAGTTGCCGCGCTTCTTACTTATGGCGCCACAAGCGCAAAAAAAGGGTCGCCTGAAAACAAGTAAAGTGACTTATATTGTTAACGTAGTATATTGGGCTAAACACTATTCTGGTGTCAGAAATATAAGAAATATTTAGCTCAGTTTCGTTTGATCCCTTATCAGATCCAAAAAGTCCGAACGGCAAACAGTAACAAACAACACCAGCTAAAAACTGCACCGGTAACGATTTCATCACACTACCACAACCGCTGCTCTACCCCCTATGCTTTTTTCAGGTTTGACTCAAAACAAGAAGAAATGGAGTCATCGGACTTCTGTTTCTTGCAGGTTTTCACAAAAAGAGAGGGTTAAGATAACAAATTCACTATACACTTGTAAAAATTAAGATAAAATTGAAAATAGAACGGGACGAACTGACAAGGCAAAAATTTTCACCGCATGCTACGATCTGCGCTATCATTACACCTTTTTGTACAATGCACAAAATGAATTTCGTGAAGACCAGCCAATCGCTGCTTCACTTCGAACGTACTCATAAATGTTGGTGTTGCTGCTGGGATGGGGAGAATCATTCCCAAAATAGAAATGAAAACACTGTCGAGAGTTAGAACTTCATGCACAATAATCAAGTAGCTTCACTCGAGTCAACATGGTTTAGTAAGAAGAACCACGGACTCAATAACAGCTCTTCGTTTAAATACAGGATCGAAACATTTTAAAAATGAATCGCAGATATTTATATTTTGAGCCGCTATTATATTTTAATATTTTGAGCTGCTAAAGTAGATCTGTTATTAGTTCACGCAACCACCAGAGAGACCTTTCTTTTTTATTGGTAACGAATTACTCGTAGCTCTTTGTATTGTTTTCGTGGAATGCACGAATGTTCTTACTGTGTCAACAAATTGTTAGTGCTTTTGACAGTTGCGCGTGTGGCAATAAATACGAAGGTAGCTTCTTGAAAAGTACAAATCAGTTTCGTTGCAGAAAATCGAATAGATTTGTTATTCCTACCTTCGATTTCGTCATATAAACCAAAATTAATTTTCAGTGTTCAAGTTATAACAAATCGACTCTTGGATTTGAATTGGGATCAGATTGGATGTGGATTGGATTTGGATTTTAATTGATCAAAAAACAACAGCAACAGCCAAATTTGATTCTGTCTGACACGAATGAGTCAAACCATTTTATTGATTCTCTAATAAAAACCTGAAAAGAATTTTAGGAAAGTTTTCCAGTGTACTCTGAACATCGATAGCTGCCAGATTCAAGTTGAATTCCAAATTTTCCGTCCAGAAGCTCGAATGTCCCTATCATCTGCATCAACCCGTGCTGGAAGAAAAACGAAAAACAAAATTACATATGCTTTCTCCCCTTCAGCCCCCGAATGAAAAACTCACTTGTGGACAACATCATTGATAAGCTGTCCGGCGTTTACTGCGGCGCTGACTCCATCGATCAGAATACCAGCCTTATCCCAATTGCTATTATGATTGTCACCTGACCTACCTCTATTTTTAATTCTAGTACCTCTCATGACGTTTTCAGGCTGCTCCGGATCGGGAGAATCGTCACAATCATCCTCCTCTGGCGGTTGTGGAAGCTGAGCTGGAGCTGGTTTGGCTTGCCTCACGGCCGCCGCAGGAGGCTGGTTGGATCCACAATTACACATACAGCACATGGGACAACATTGCGGAAAACTTTCGGAATGATGTATTACCGATGAAATGCACAGCAACAAGAAAACACAATTGAAGATAGTATTCATGTCCTGGTATTATTGTTGACGGCTCCAGAAGGACTGAGAATGAGAAGCTGCAGCTGCGCGATCTTAATAACACCCAACTCGGTGCGCAAGTGTTCCAAAGTCTGGTTCTAATTAGCAATAATAAACAATCGTAAAATTGATACCCTTAAAGGTATTAAACTCACGTGCATGAGCAGATGGAATGGTTCTTGGCTCGCACGGCCGGTACCCGCTTCCCGCGATTGACCATAATGATAATGACTGTTCCACCTCGGACCACTAATTGCTCCAATAATTTCTCTCGATTCCTTGCAGATCCCATTCACTACATTGTTTCTTCCCACCTCACGATGGCATGGCGAAGCGAACATCCAGGAAATATGATATCGTGCTAATGCTATTTGTTGGACATGTGCCCCAAAGGCGGAGAACACATTAGCCTCTGCCTCGGAACATAATGCGTGTACTGCCTACAAGTTCCACGAATGCTTGCTGTCCGGCGAACGAAACAGTTGTCGTCGTCGTCGTCGTCCACGTCGTCGCCATTGCCGCCCTCCTTCCACCCCGAGGAAAACATATTAGCATCCAGTCATTTGTTGTTTATTGTGCCCATAAAGACGGTTTTCCACGGAAGAACAACGACATCACGGCACACGGATTCTAAGCAGCATTTTCGCTTTCTAATGATCCTTCCTTAAGATCGGACCTCGTACCGAATCTAAACCGTGTTGAAATATGTGAATGTTGTGTTTCTCCGGAAAAGAATAAAGATTGTGTTCTGTGTAGCGCACGTTTAACCGTGCCTTGTGCATGTCTGATGCTGCGTGACAAGAATTGTAGTTTGCCTTATTTGTTAGCACTATTGAATTGCGTTTTGTCCCATGAACTGTGGATGTTAGTCATTGAAGAAGCTATATTATACTGGGAAAATAACCCATTCTCGGCCATCTAAGGCGAGTCCACTGTTTTGTTAGTGACTTTATTTTTTGTTTACATTTATTTTCCACTTGCTCTATCTGTTATAGAGACTGCACTCGAAAAAAATGCAACACTTTCCTTTGTGTTTAACTTTTTATTGTGAATGAATTGAAAAAAAAATTGAGTAGAATTAGTTTTGAGTATTAAATAGTGTGTAAATGTGCAAAATTTCGTCACAATCTGTCAAGTAGTTATTGAGATGGCTTCTAAGGAGTGTATCGAATATAAGCTATCCACATACATTTGCGTTGTACGCATGTATTTGTGATGGTTTTTTATGCTCTGAACACTGCATGCTGTGCGTTTGACTGTCAGCTTTCTTTTGTTTACTTGTTTGTGCGGTTCACATTCTGCGTTTTCAAAATGTCGCGTATTGAATAGGAAGTGAAAATTAAGGTTCTGGACACATGGCTAAGTGAGAAGGGTATTACTATGCGAAAATTGGCGAAGCGGGTTGGAATTCATCATGCGAGTTTTAAAACCATCATTAATAAGTTTGGGGAACACTATTCTTTGGATGAGCTACCAGGAAGAGGCAGAAAACCCGGTTCTTCCAACCGGAAACTGGAGCAGAAAGTGGTATCTCTAATCATGAAGAACAAATCAAAGTCAATACGTGATTTGGCCAAAAAAGCAGGAACGAGTGTCGGAATGATCCAGCGTATCAAGAGACGAAACCACCTGAAGATCTACAAGAAGCAGAAAATCTCGAAACAAAGTGCAGAACAGAAGAAACGAGCAGCAACAAGGGCCCGGAAATTGTATTCGCGTCTCTTGCAGCGTCCGGATGCATGCGTTTTGATGGACGATGAGACCTATGTAAAGGATAGGACTCAAAAACCCTTCCAGGTCCACAATACTTTACTGCCGTCGTTGGGGTGGATGTGAGCGATGCGGACAGGTCGATTCAAGTGGAGAAATTCGGTCAAAAGGTACTGGTATGGCAAGCAATATGTTCCTGTGATTTGAAGTCAACCATTTTTTACACTACCGGAATTATAACTGTGGATATCTATCGATCTGAGTGTCTCCAGAAGAGATTGTTGCCTTTATATAAGAAGCATAGTACACCTCCTCTGTTTTGGCCGGATTTAGCGTCGGCTCACTATGCCAAAACCACTCTCAATTGGCTTGCGGAAAAGGGTATAGATTTCGTTGAGAAAAATATCAATCCACCAAATTGCCCTCAGCTTCGACCCATCGAACGTTACTGGGCAATCGAGAAAAGGGTCTTCAAGAACACTGGTAAGGCAGATGGGAACATGCAGGAGTTCAAAAAAATTTGGGCTCAAGCGTCCAAAAAATGCGATGCAACACTTGTCCGGAACTTGATGAAGAGCATTCGATCCAAAGTTCGAAAATTCGTGATGGAATAACTTTAATCTCATCCGGTCTTCATAATGTTCAAGTTTAACCCCGTACAATAAAGGATCAATTTTTTGTATGAATAAAATATCGGTTTTCAACATAATTTGAAAGAAAGTTTGTGGATAGCTTATTTTCGATACACTCCTTATTCGGTCCATGGCTGTCACTCGCCATCCTCGCTGTCTGCGGAGGGTCCGCAGGTCGCCTTCTACTTGATCGACCCACCTTGCTCGTTGCGCGCCCCTTATTCTTGTACCCGTCGGTTCGTTTTCGAGAACCATTTTAACAGGGCTGTCGTCCGGCATTCTTACGACATGCTCAGCCCATCGAAGTCGCCCGATTTTTGCGATGTGTACGATGGGAGGTTCTCCCAGTAACTGGTGCAATTCGTGGTTCATTCGCCTCCACGTTCCGTCTTCCATCTGCACTCCACCGTAGATGGTACACAGCACATTCCGTTCAAAGACTCCAATGGCGCGTTGGTCCTCCACTAGCAATGTGCATGTTTCGTGGCCGTAGAGAACTACCGGTCTAATTAATGTCTTGTAGATGGTCAACTTTGTGGTTCGGCGGACTTTGTTCGATCTTAGCGTCCTTCAGAGTCCAAAGTAGGCACGATTGCCAGCCATAATGCGCCTTTTTATTTCTCTGCTGGTGTCGTTATCGGCGGTCACCAATGAGCCGAGATACACGAATTCGTCTACTACCTCGATTTCATCACCGTCGATCTGAACTCGTTCTAGGAGGCCAACATTGTCTTCTCGTGAGCCTCTTCCCTTCATGTATTTTGTTTTCAACGCATTAATCACAAGCCCAATCCTACCAGCTTCAGCCTTTAGTCTGATGTACGTTTCCGCCATCATCTCAAAGTTACGTGCTACGATATCAACGTCGTCGGCGAAGCCAAATAGTTGGACAGACTTCCTGAAAATCGTGCCACTCGTGTCTATACCAGCTCTTCGAATCACACCCTCCAGTGCAATGTTAAACAACAAACACGACAATCCATCACCTTGCCGTAACCCTCTCCGAGATTCGAAGGGACTCGAGAGTTTCCCTGATACTCGGACGACACACATCACTCGATCCATCGTTGCTTTGATCAACCGCGTCAGTTTTTCCGGAAATCCATATTCGTGCATGATTTGCCATAGCTGGTCTCGATCGATGGTATCATACGCTGATTTGAAATCGATGAAAAGATGATGTGATCGCCAATATAAGGTGATGTCTTATAATACCGATATTTCAGTAAAAATTTACTTAATGCACAGTATTCTCCTATCACAGACCACAACTCCGCCAGCGATGATTCTCGGATATTAAAGATACACAGCGTGTATGTCTAAAAAAGGTACCGACTGCCTCTCTCATCCGGAAAAGATAGACACCGACCAGGGAGACTCTCTGAAGCAAATCGTAGCCCAGCCAGACAGCAAATCACTGGAAAGCATGTGCACCTGTCCATCAATCAAACTAGACACACCAAAAAACTCCGAGATGGAAGATAGTATCGAGGACGATGGAGTAAACGTCACTATCAAATCAGCTGCGGCTAAACCATGAGAACAACAGAACCCAGACCGGGTTAAGCTGAGTGGAGCCGGAAAAAAGCGTCTAAAAAGCTGTTGGATCAAGGCTACGGCAAAGAGGAGGCCTATCGCCTTGCTCAAAAACCAAGTGAGACTTCGCAGCCAGAATCAACGAAAAGGCCCAGAGCTGATCTATCTAGTGGGGAAAGTAAACCGCATCCAAAGTAAACGAAGAAGGCATTCACGCCGATGGCCGGCAGTAAGCCTTCCGAACAGACTCTATCTTAAAGATGGAAAAACTCAAAGTGGGGTGGTCGGTTTGCTCACTGAGTTTGCACCAGCCGCCAAAGGCTTCAAGGGCACATGTCGTGGGGTTGCAAAGGCCCCGACAGGAGCGATCTTTGCTGAAGGTGCGGAAAGGGCCACAAGACTCGGGACTGCAAGGAGCCCCCCAAATGTATGACGTGCTCTGGGGGCCCCAAGTGCCCGGCCTACAAGGGCAGACCTAAAGCCAATAACAGTGCAGGTAACACAGCTGAACCGAAACCACTGTGAGGCGGCCCAGCAACTGTTGTGCCAGGCAGTTCGAGAGCCGGGAACGGATATTGCAATAATATTCGACCCATACCGTATCCCTGCCGGTAACGGAAACTGGGTTGCGGATAGGAGTAAGAAGGCGGCAATATGGATGACGGCGGCAATATGGATCAAGTTTCCAGTCCAGGAGGTAGTGGTGGATCAAATGACAACAGAGCTAACTGGCCGCAGTCCGCTGGTGGTAGCGAGCGACTTTAACGCCTGGGCGTTAGAATGGGGCAGTCGCCTGACCAACCCAAGGGGCCACATTCTGCTGGAGGCCCTGGCCAACGTAGGTACTAGTAGTACCTACCATAGAAATGGAGCGGAGTCCATCAACGACGTGACGTTCAGCAGCCCTGGGCTGTTGAACAACAGGAGGGTGGAGGATGGTTACACCTATAGCGACCACCTGGCGGTTCGCTATAGCATCACCCACAGAGCTAGGCAGCTGGATGGAGGACGTCGTACTTCGATAAGGAAGTATTTCAAGAGGCGCTAGAGTGGGAACAGGGATTGAGCGATACCCAAAATCATCGTGGGGATCAACTCGTATCAATTCTCAAACGAGTGTGCGACGCAACCATGCCCAGCAAGGCAGAAGGGATGGATGGCTGCCGGTTTACTGGTGGACAGAGATGATCACAGACCGCCTGAGATCTTGCCACCGAGCTAGAAGGAGGATGCAGAGGGCGCGATTGGACCTGGAAAGATTGGAGCACCGCGCGGTGTTAGCCACTGCTAAGGCCGCACTCAAGAAAGAGATAAAGGCCAGTAGGCGAGCCTGCTTTGAGGGTCTGTGTTCAAAAGCCAACGCGAATCCGTGGGGTGACGTCTATCGGGTGGGAATGGCTAAAACTAAGGGCACGACAGCTCCAACCGAGCAATCACTAGAGCTACTACAGGTCATCGTTGGAGGACTCTTTCCGAGTCACGACCAGAGTCCCTGCCCCCAAATGATGATGGCAGAATCCGCGGATGAAATCCGCGAAAATCGAAGCAGCATGCGACGATTAGTGCAGATAACTGCACAATCGAATCAAAGAGGCCTCTGAGGTATCTAGGGATCATGATCGACAAGCTGTCATGTTCCAGTCACGTCGAATACGCCTGTAAGAAAGCCTCTACGGCTATATCGGCATTATTTCGCATGATGTCGAACAGCTCAGCGGTACAGGAGAGCAAACGCAGGCTCCTGGCAAGCGTCGCCTTGTCGATAATGTGGTAAGGTTGGCCAGCATGGGTCACCGCCCTGAGTACTAAGAGCTACTTCGGTAAGCTAGAAAGTACTCACAGGCTAATGTGTCTGAGAGTGTCCGCACAGTGTCACGCGATGCGGTTTGCGTTTTAGCGGGGATGATGCCCATTGGCATCACAATAAAAAAAAGATGCGGAGTGCTTCGAGCAGAAAGGGCACAAGAGGAATCCGCAGGACCATCAGAGCTACATCAATGGCCAGGTGGCAATAATTCCACCAAAGGTCAGTGGACCCACCTAGTAATTCCAGAAATATCTTGATGGGTCGAGCGGCGTCATGGGGAAGTAACCTTCCACTTGACACAGATACTGTCGGGCCATGGCTGCTTCAGACAGTATCTGCATAAGTACGGGCATACTGAGTCCCTAGCGTGCCCCGTAAGCGCGGAAGCAGTCGAAACTGCGGAACATGTGTTCCAGGGGGGGGGGGGCAAGGCTAGAGGCACAGGTGGGTTTTTAGTGGGTCGAGGAGTTGGCACCCTCATCCCCACACCCTGAGTTCTTCAAGAAGTCTGTGAGCAGATTTTACATCCCGTTAAAAAAAATGCCTTCCAACGTTACTTCGGTGAACAGCCGTCCACAAAGAGACAACCAAGGGTCTGGGAATATAAATGTCCAGGATAAACTCAAGAAGGCTGGACACCCTGGTCCGATCGATAAAGAAAGGGGGACAAAGGCCCCGGGAACCGGAGGTGAGCGTACTCAACCCAGGAAACCGAATGTCCAGGTCAATAAGGTAAAAGAATCGCACTCCACTATTTTAAAACCACTCTACACTGAAGTTATGAGCCAAGTACGGATAGGAATAATTCCAAAAGACTACCCAACGACAACTCTAACAACACAACAACTGATTTTGATCCAAGACACCATAATCAATAAAGTAGTTGATAAGCGGTGATCAGCAGTAAAATTGAACCTTAGAGGCTGTAGCCTACCTGCCAAAAGGCACCACGAAATCCAATGAGGAGATGATGGCATTCAGAGAGACCCAGAACGACCTGAGTACGGACTCTTGGAAAGTTCTCCAGAGGACTATCCCCAATGGGAACGACGTCGACCTGATCCTCACGATGAACGATGAGTCCATGCAGAAAGTGATAAGGTGGGGACTCAGGATCAACTACATGTATCACACTGCCAAACTTCGTCTGGTGAAGAAAGGCAGGTCTGACCAGTAATACTGGCGGCAAAATGGAGCAGGCGAGAACGGTGGAGACGGAAGTTGCTGGTATGGCACCTGTAAAAACCCCAGGGAATACCCAAATGGGCCCTTCTGTGGACCAGGAGCAACAAGTCCCTGGGCCAAGCAGATTAAGTACCAGTGATGAACGTCAGACGCCGTCGAGTCCTGAGCCCCAAAAAGGAAGTGCTAGGCTGAATCCGAAAAAAGATGTCAATCGTGGAGCAAGGAACGAAGATCCACAGGGAATGAATAAAAGAAGTCCCTGTAGACCCAAAAACCTCTAAAGACCATCCCAAAACAGGCCGATAGACCGCCAAAAGACGGGTCATCACCACAATCACCAGCATAAAAGCTGTTCAGGCAAACATGCAACATACTAGAGGGGCATCAGGCGTACTCTCGCGAAGGTTAGCCAAAGAAGACCTCGACCTGGCGTGGATCAACAATCATAGAGTGCTGGGAATCTCAGTACCAAAGTACGTTGCCACAAAAAATTGAAAAAAAGGATCGAACGCAAGGAAGTGGCCTTTTGTAGTTTCTTGACGTTGAAGGTGCTTTGATAATGCTTCACATGCTTCAATCAGCTCAGCTATGAATACATCGGGCTCTCATGGCTCCATCGTAGACTGGATCACTGCTATACTGAAACATCGCTGCATTGTCTCAAGATTAGGCGAATCAACAGTTGAAGTAAGTACATCAAAGGAGGTGTGCTCTCACCACTTTTGTGGTCTTTAATTGTTGATGATCTGCTAAATAACTTGGTGGCAATGGGTTATGAAGTCATAGGCTACGCGGATGACATCGTAATAATGACTTTCTCCTCTCAAGTTAAATATTTAGGAGTCATACTAGATCGGAAATTGAATTGGAGTAAACTTTTAGAGCATGTTGTAAACAAAGAAACTGCTGCTTTTTAGGCCTGTCGGAGAGCGATTGAGAAGAGTGGATTTATCTGGCAGTCATAAGACCCAAGATGCTTCTCTTGTCTGGTGGCCCAGAACCAAAATAAATTCAGCTCAACGAGAGCTGGCTAAACTGCAACGTTTAGCAACTCTATTGATAACAGGAGCTATTCGCAGTACTCCCACTATCACTCTGGATGCCATAATGAATCTGTTACCCTTGCATAAATTTGTACCGGTAGAGGCAGTAAAAAGTGCCCTAAAACTTAAAAGGTTCAAAAGGATCAAAATCAATTGATGATAAGATAAATATGGTATTGTTATAAAAGTAAGTCATCATTTCGAACAACCCGATGGGGCCGTACCTTGTAGTTATGAGTTTACATGTATTTGCCACTTGCTCTTCTATCTATTATAAAGATTGTACTTAATCAAAACATTCGGACAAAAGAGTGTTAAATCGTCTGTAGATGTTGAAAATTTCGTCACAATCTGTCAAGTGGTTATTGAGATGACTTCCAAGCACACGTGCTTTGACAAAAAATTAAGGGCACGGTCGTCGAAAATCCAGACCAGTCCCACAGGTCGCGAATTGACATTTCGACGGTACAACCGTTCATGGAAAACCTAGACGACCTAGCGGCGAGCTGGCAGTGGAAGAAAGCGAATACGACTGACTTCAAGTGCAATACGAACCGTTCAATTCAGGACTTGAAGGTTAATTTTTCTGTCTGGTTCTTCAAGGTAAGGAAGGCGCCTAACCGAACCGATAAACATAATACGGTGGCTAAATCCCGCGCCAGGAAGCTGAACCGTGAGTAGTTGGTGCTGCCGAATGCATTGTAAGAGACAACTAAACCTATAATAACGCGGACGCCAAGAAAATCACTGGCCTGGAGTTTTTCGTTGGCAAGTCCCGTCTGGATGTTCCGGAGAGGTTCCGGAAGAAGAAGGTCGACAAATTTGCCAAGAAGTACTGATTTGGCCCGATGTGGCATTGTGCCATTACGCGAAACTGGTTATGGAGTGCACAAAACCAACGGTGTTATTTTTGTACCGAAGGAGTCAAATCCGCCAACTTACCAGAACTTTGCCCAATAGAAAAATTCTTGGCAATTATAAAAGGCAAGCTCCGGAAAACAGGGAAGGTCTTCAAAAACAACCATAATTTGAAGAATGAGTGGACGAAAGTGTGTAAGAAAGTTGGCGCAAGCGTTGCAAAGAGATTTGACGCGTGGTGTAATGATTTAAACTTCACTAAACACAATGTAAGTTGATTACTTTGACTTGTTCTTATTACAAAAGTGTGTAATGTGAAGTGCGACAAAAACTAAACCGAAGTACTTACCCGAGAAATAAATATTTAGTGTTTAAGTTGCCTGGATACCTCTCATGGTTGGTAGAAATTTCTGTTTTATTTTTATGAGCCTGCCCCCTCCCTCTGGAGAGAGGAGTCTCAAGCGACCATGGAAAACAAATCTGGCATCCACAATCCCCACATGCCAAATTTGGTTCCAGTTGCTTGATTAGATCTAGAGTTATGAAGAAATTTCATTTTCATTTGTATGACAGCACCCCTTCTAGGAGAGGAGAGGGGTCTCAAACCACCATAAAAACATTTTTCTGCTCCAGAATACCCCACATGCCAAATTTGGTTCCATTTGCTTGATTAGTTCTTGAGATATGCAGAAACTTCTGTTTCATTTGTACGAGAGCCTCCCTTTCTAGAGAGGGGAGGGGTCTCTGACTACCATAGAAATATTGCTTGCCTCCAAAAACTTCCGCATGCTCAATTTGGGTTCCTTTGCTTGATCAGTTCTCGAGTTATGCAGAAATTTGTGCTTCACTTGTATGGGAGCACCCCTTTTCAGAGAAGGGAGGGGTTTCAAACCATCATAAGAAGCTTTCGGTATCCAAGACAAATCCAACAAAGCAAAAATCTTGCCAAACGGTCCTTCCGCTCGCGAGTTGAATCGTGACAAAGGAAACCCCAACTCATTTTTATTTATATTGATAGAAGATAGGTTTTTTTAAGACTATATATTTTTAAATTTTTTGAGAAAATTTCATTATAATTTGGACAAAAAAACATTCTTCTACGATAAATCGTTCTTGAGTTATGAATGTTTGATGTTAGTGATGTTGGAGGAAATCGGGAAACTTCAATTTACATTTGCTAGGAAAGCTGGCAACCCTGGATTTTTAATATAGCTTTCGAACAGTCTGCCATGCATCTACGGTAAAAAGGTTTTAGAGATTCCTTAATTTCTCAACCACCGACCCGCAATTGAGGTGAGGTTAACTCTGATTAAGAAAAATCCGTCAGGAACAATGAAACTCGAAATCATATTTATATGATAAATGAAACGTTAAACGTGAATCAACATCAAATTCAATTCGCGACATTTTGAATACAACTTTATCAACGGAAATGAATGAACCGAATAATCATTTTTGACATGTTAACAAACCAAATGGCGCTTACACGCTAATATATACAGTAGTTTATGCGTAATAACGCATCGAATGTTTATAACTACTTTTCGATACATTCCTCATATCCATGAACCCTCAAAACCTCCTGATTGAAAAGCGACTTATAAGCGGGGAACAAAACCGATGTGTTGAATCACACTTGTGATTATATTACAAAAGTAGGGTACTCTGTAAGCTCCAAGCATGTTGATGGATCAAAACTGACATTTACTTCATTATTGGCAAAACAAAATTCCGTAGTGCAAAAATTGAATGCCCTCAGCAAATCAAATCAACCAATTGCCTGTCATAAATTTACCGGATTCATCAGGAAAGCCCCGATCGCGATAAGCCGTCGAGTTACGATTGCACATGTTCGGTTTGTCCATAAACCGATGGCTGCGGAGTTAAACGCTGCCCAGGACAGGATCATCACCGGAACCTTTCACTCTCGGTCTCGGCATTCCACGTCTCGCCGCCACACCCAATACGAGGGAAGGGGAAACATTAGCATGTAACGCACCCGCAGCTTCGTCTTAGTCGCACATCCGTCACATTAAACCCGGCTAAAACGCGTTCCAACCGAGCGGCCAACCAACGTTTGGAGATTGATTTGTGGTACGCAACGAGCGATCGATCGGTCAGGATCCCTTGCCGTCAGCCGGTTTCTGAACTTGGTGTTGCGACGACCTCCGGTTCACGCTGCCTAGAGCCCGGCAGTTCATTGCACTTGTAGCAGTTGAGCGAGCAGTCAGGCCACCCTCCAAATTACCCTGCTGCTCCCATATGACGACCGGTGGGCTGGGGCTGGGGGGCTTAAACGTTCAGACAATCGAACAGACAAACATCGCTGCTTGGACCCACCAACAACAACGGTTCCGACTGGGTTGGCAATAACAGGTATTGACCATTTATTGATTGAATGTCGATGGGAGAAATTTGCATGGAGTGAGAGCATGTGTGCATGCGAGGTGGAGTGATCTATTGGTTGTCAAAATTTGATCGAGATTCAAACTCACGCGAGCCGACAACAACAGGTAGAAGTCCGCTCGGAAAACCGGGGGGTGAGTCACAGGTTTCCAACTCCAGCGATGATTGTTGATGGTTGAGACTGATTTGAACTTACACTGCAACGGCTATTAATTTATGAGTGGCTAGGCGGCCGGCAGTTCGATTTTGATAAATGTTTTAGAAATCGACAAAGCGGTTGTTTCCTGCGTGTTGTTCGCACTCCAGGGAGGACGTGGACCCTCGCATATGAAGGTGAAGAGTAATTTATCTTTTAAAAAGGGGAAACTTTCAAACACTCGAAATATTAGCTTGGGTGTCGATAGTGACAAACCATATTGTCAGTTTCAGTTACCAAAATTCATCAATCAACTAAACAAATCGAATGAGAACGACATTTCCCAATCAGCATTCCTCGATAATTCGTTGACCTCATTGATTCGAGTTTATTGTCTGCACATTAGCATAACAACCATCGGAGATTATTTGGGCATAAAGCATTATAACATTATCTAATCCCTCGAACAGCCTCCATTCGGTCTGAGAGCCCGGCTGGACATCTTGGACATGTCTTATGACAGCGTGTTACTTGGCACGAGTCCGAAAAAGCGAAACAACATGACACTAATAACATCATCCCGAAATCAGCACCTTCTATCTGCAGTGTCGTTGGTTTGTATGCACTCATAAGGTTTTGGAATTGATGTGTCCTGTTGCAGCAGCCCCGGCTCCCAGCAGCAACGATTCGTGCTATCGTGATTACCTAATTCACATTTTAACACCTTCCTACCTGTTGCCGACGCGAGGCCCGCTCAGACCGTTCGCATTCGAGTGCGGCCTATACCTACTCACAAATTTCGCCTGTCGTCTGTTTGTTTAAACTGAAACATTAGCCTGATGGCATGTTCGGCTGAACGTGACATGGGTATAACTCGCATTCGACAACGACGACGACCGGTGTTCTTCGACTCCCTGTGGACAGACGCACTTACGGTGCACGGGGGACATTGGTTTCAACGTCGATCGTCTAGGTAGGGCCCAGCAGCATTGGTGGAGGATGGAGTAAATATCACCAAAAAGCTCTGCAACTTACTGTATGTACAAGTATCGTCGAAAGTAACTCGGCTCTGTGCAAGTTAGCGCTAAGCACTGACTGTGATTGCTTCTTCTCTCCACTTTGCATTGCAACGATTATGTCTCAGAGGTGAATTTGCATGATAATGCATCATCATCATCATCATCAACATCCTTCTGCTGGCTGGAAGGAGCGTGAGCCTTTCTCCACCTTTGGGCACCTTTGCAGCAGCCGGCTCATCAAAAATAGCTCTAAGTCCCAGCATGATGGCCCTCCGATCGAACCATCCTTTGTGAGGTCGTGCGTGGTTTTCGGCACCTGCGGTTGTCGAGGGGGATAATTTAGAAGAAAAATGTTGCCCCCTCAATTGATGCTGGGCTGGGAAGGAAGGTTATTATCGTTACGCTGCACCAAAGAAGAAGAAGGCTGGAGCATGAAAATGCGAGTGCATGCATCATCATCACCTTGTTGATACTTTGTTAATGTTTCCCACGGGGCCTGCTGCAAGGATATTAATTATGCCAGTCGAAGTTCTGTCGATCAGAACCATCAGAGTGTTAATAACTGCGCAGTTCCGAACAATTTCCGTTAGGCTTTGTTATGGGAACCGGTTCAACAATGATGGTTCTAAGAAGAAAGTGTGGTCATTAGTTTTACACGTTTACAAAGAGAGGTAGGGGAGAACAGTACAAAACGCACTGGTGGGGTAGAATGACCCACTCAATAAATATACTGAAATCTTCAAAGCTATAGCTTTAATGGAATGGAACTTCATCAATTCTTAAATAAAACAGCATAACTGATAATTTTGTAGTACAATTAGTGCCTTGTACACCAAAATATGATCAGAATTGAAGAAATTGTCCCGACTGTACCTCACATGTAAATGATAAGCTTTTATCACGCGTTAATATCCATGGTTTAAAATAAATTCACTTCACATGTATTGCAAACCACAAAATTTCAAGATCAAAACTTCACTATAAGTCCACGTATTTTCAGAATATTTAGACAAAACCATGCAAAACTAAAACTGGGGCATAACGCACCGTGGCGTTATGTATACGTCTACACGCTTAGAAAAAATACCCAGTGGAGCGGTAAAGTGTATGAAGCCAACGTTGGGTATAAATAACTTACTTCTGGTAAAATTCTACGCAAAAGTAAGTAATTTGAACCCAATGGTAGATAAACACAAATATAACCAACGTGGTGCTTCTCACACTTAACTGCTCATTTGGGTACTTTTTTCTAAGCGTGTATATAATGAGGAGTTGGCAACATATCACAAAGTGTTGCGCAACGTCTTTATCCCACAGGCTGCTTGAGTACCAAACCAAGGTTTAAAAAATCATGAATAATCATCGTTTTGAATTCAAATCACCTTTGATCTACAACGAAAACATCGTAATGCACCATACTCAATAACTTATTCGTAAATTTCAGCTTCCATTCCCTAGTTATTCACGATGTTGCTTAAACGGTGCGTTTTGTACCATCCTCCCCTATTGTGATAGCTTGGAAATCGTTCCGAGGACCATGTAGAATTTACTATTAGGGGCCGTCAATTAATTACGTCACGCAAAAATGGCTTTTCTAACAACACCCCCCCCCCCTCCCCCTTGTCACATTTTTTATATGGACTTTCAATTTTTTTTTGGATTGTCACGTGTTCCTAATCCCCCCTCCCCTCTTACTGCGTGACATAATTATTGGACCTTCCCTTAGACTCTCCTTGCGAAGTACGCTATTTTTTCCTGTATTTTTTTTACAGAAGGTTTAAAAGGCTTCAAGGACCTATCCTGCCGTGTTTTTGGCACTGTGTGGAACTCACTGAAGTGGTAATGCATTACCATAATTAGACATAAGACATTAATTAGGATCAATATTGACCCGGATTTTAACCCTCTCTAGATTATGAATTTTCAACCTGTTTGTACCCCAGGTTATGGTTTCAAAAATGCATAGGTGATGAAAAACCTTGGTTCCAGTAACATTGGCCACAGGGAACCTGCTACAAAGGGAAAAATGCTTTGATTTCGATGTGTGGACAATCTAGCTGAGGAGAGTTGCCGTTGCCGACAAAGTTTCTCAGTATGCCATTTGTAGTCTTTTGCCATTCTCAGATTAGTTCCAGAACTTGCCGCAGAGATGACGCCACAGTCTATCTTTACATAATGTAGCTCTAGAGGGTTGCCGGTCTGTGCAAAGTTTCTTAGAATGTAATTTTCGCCTTTTGATAACATCGTATTAGTTGCTGCAGAACTGGCGCTGTAGTCGATCTTTGTCAATTGCAACTCTAGAGAGTGGCCATCTAGGGCAAAGTTTCTCGTTGTAACATTTGCCGTCTTTTGACATTATCATATTTGTTACCCGCGGGTAACATTAGTTTGTTTAAAATTTGTAAATATTGATGTGAAGAGTAGGGGAACCGATTGTTCAGCTATAAACGGTCAGTTCAAAACGTTGCGGAGCAGTGTGTGGACCATGAGCGGGCAACACACGTTTCGGTGACGAACGCTAACGATGTTTGTGAACAGGGGCAAATAACCGCAACGCCACTATGAGTGCTTGGAGACCATAAGTTACCACGGGAGCGAATGAGTTCGTTGGGCTGACGAGAGAGAGTTTTAGTTGGTTCGATTCAGTCACTAAAGACGGACGCGTAAATTCGCGTAAATTAACCGCCACTTGAGACGCCATTCCGTTACTTCCATTGAGCCGCACCTCATCCGACTCTACGTGGTCATTCCAGCCGTCAACCCAGTGTACTCTGACCGCCACTCCGGCCACCACGCGAGTTACAACCTCAACCGCCACGTCAGACGCCATACCAACTCCGGTCTAGCCACCACGCTATCCGCCATCGCCACGCCGGTCCGGCCATAGCGTCATACATTAAACCAGCCGCCCTTTTGCCCGGAAACCCGGTGTCACCTCAACCAACACCCCGGCCACCATGGTCGTTACCACTACAACCACCACCCGACCGCCACGACCGCCGCTTGGCAACCTCGTTGAGATTCCGGCCATTTCTCCAGTTTAGCCGCCACGTCATCCGGCGTGCTCGACGTTTTTCCGGCCAATAATTCAGGTGCCATTCCAACCGTCAACCCAGCGTCGCTCTAACCGCGACTTAGCCCCCCACGACAGTTACCATTACAATCACCACGTCAGACGCCATTCCAACTCCCAGACTGGCCACAACATTATCCGCCATCCACATCGCCATTCCGGTCGTCACTCTGTCCGACCGGTTTAGCCATAACGTAATATAGTTGCTGTCTTAAGCATAGTTTTTCCATATGTAATACGTCGTCTTTTGTCATTATCATGTGATCAGATTTTGACGCCGAGATGGCGCTGCAGTTTATCTATGCCAAATCAAGCTCTAGAGGGTAGCGGTCTTCGACAAAGTTGTTCAGTATGCAAAATCCAGTCATTTGGCGTTATCAGATTAGTTCCAGATTGTGACGCAGAGATTGCGCTGTAGGCTATGTATGTCAAATGAAGTTCTGGAGAGTAACCTTCTGTGGCAAAGTTATTCAGTACCCGCATAACGAAACACAATTTGCTGAACTATATTTGAAATGCAAGACATAATATCATATTGTATTTATTGTTATCAAATAGTTTAATCTCGTTTTCACCATATAACCTCAAAATTAACACAGCAAAAAAAAATCGTGAAAATTGCCATTTTTTATGGTAACTGAACTCAACCGCCTATTAGGGAAGGTCCATTCATTATGTCACGCAGTAAGGGGGAGGGGGGGTTTGGGAAAACGTGACGATCCATACAAAAAAATTTGAAGGTCCATATAAAAAACGTGACAAGGAGGGGGAGGAGGGATTATAAAAGATCATTTTTGGCGTGACGTAATAAATGGACGTTGTACATTGTACATTGTACATTATGTACATTGTTGTTTCCTCATTTGCCTTTAACCATCTTAGTAAGAAACCACATTGCAATTACTCTTGTTCTGATCCAGCCTTTCTCAAGCTTCTTGACCAACACATGTAGTCAATTGTAGTTGTGGTATTGATGAGTCGCCAACCGATCGATTGTGAAAGACTGTTCTGAAGACCTGAACGCAATGTTCGTGAAAGTGGAACGAAAACGCACAGTGGGGAAGCGAACCCAGCGGTGCGGCCAAAACCTTTAGCATCACGTGTATGCTTCATACAGATTTGCTGTCTTGTTGAAAGTTGTTCAGTTCAAAAAGCGCCATCTTTTGACGTTTTTTATTATTTATTATTTTTTATTATTTATTTTTTATTCTGCTGCTTAGGACCACCCTGCAGGGACTTTTTTATGCTGTAAACTGTTGCCAAGCCTAGCACCTTGGCAATCTTTGGCTTCTTCTGGGCGAGCAACAGACTGGTGATCACTTCTTTCGCGAACATTTTGACGAATTTGCAATAAAACAAATGCAGCACTTGAAAGTAAACATAAACAAATACACTTTCGACAGAAATTAGTCATTAGCTACACGCATTTACTCAATACTCAAGTTTGAACAAATTCGCATTATTTTCTGACGCACCCTGTACAGTTTTTCAAAGAGGTGTATTACGATCGCTTGGAAATTGTTCCGGGGCCCTTGTAGAATATATCATTCGACTCTGCTTGAGAAGTACGTTATTTTTTTTTCTATGCCTTTTTACAGAAGGTTTAAAAAGCTTAAAAAGTCTGGCCTGTAGAGTTTCTGACACGGTGTGGAACCATTGACTAACTCTAAGACCAGTAGGTCCCGAACAAATACGATTTTTTTCTTGGCTCAGTCAGTACTAGCACATTGGTCCCAAGCTCGGTCACAAGCTTAATAATTCGCCTCTAACAATGAACTCACCAGAACACACTCTCAAATATTCTGTCAAAATAACACAGCAAATCAAAACAAAGGGGCAAATTTGTATAACAAAGTGCTGCCTTCAAGGTGTACTTCTAACCAAGGGGGTTTACAACAGTGAACCAATTTCAAATCGCTAGTTGTATAATGATTGTTGGTGGAATTTACTAAAGCGGTAACTACAATCAATATGAAACAAGAGATTTGAAATTGGTTCACTGTTGAAGAACCCCTAGTTCTGAAGGACACCTTGCAGTCTTCACCTTTCTATACACTCTTACGCTTTTTAGTACCTTTCAATACTAGTATCTCAGTTTTGTTTTGATTCGCTATGTTATTTTGACACAATATGTGAGGGTGTGTTGGTGCGAGATACGTTATTAGGAGCGAATCATTAAGCTTGGGACTAAGCTTGGGACCGGTGTGCTAGTACTTCTTGAGCCAAAAATTATATTCATTTTTGTCAGGACTAAAGCTCGATTTAAAATAAATCTGGGCGCACGGTTCAATACACCACCGCTTCCTTGGTGGTTGGAACAAAAAAATTTGACAGACGTTTGTTGATGTTTTATTGACGAAGAATTTTTTTCTCGATTGATTGACGCATCTCGAAATTCCGGATCATGGAACTTGAGAAAAGAAAATTAATTGTGCACAAACATCTCGATAATCCTTCGTGGTCTGCCTTAAAAATAGCAAAGGTTACAAGCATACTCTGAGTGTGGATAGAGCACAGCGCATCTATCATAAAAGTGGCACTAGGGACAAAGAGCTGAGGAGAAAAGTGTCTCCATACGTGATTTGGCAAGGAATACGATTCCAACTTTCCCACCGTGCGTTACATCCTTTCAAGAGAAGGATATAAGTTTGTTTGTGCCAGTAAACATCCGAATCGCTCCTTGAAACAACATTAAGTGGCCAAAAAGCGAGCACGATTACTATATAAACGAGTTATAACGAAATTCGATGGCTGTATTTAAATGGGTGACGTCATAATGGATTATAAACAAATCCCCGGACGAAAATTTTACCTAGAAACTGGTCGTGGGGATGTCCCTTCCAGGTATAAACTTGTTTAGGCAGAGAAAGATGCAGGGAAACTAATGATTTGGCAAAGCGTCTGCAGTTATGGCCTTAAAACCAAGGTTTTCATCACATCTCACACAATGACGTCGAAGGTTTACATTGAAGAGTGTCTGAAAAAGCGAATTTTACCCTTCATTCGGCAACACAAGACCTACGTTATGTTTTGGTCGGATCTAGCCAGCTACCACTACCCCAAGGAGGAACTAGAATTGCGTGTTGCAAACAATGTTAATTTCGTCGCCAAAGAGATTAATCCTCCGAATTGCCCTGAGTTCAGACCAATCGAAAAATATTGGGCAATTGTCAAGCGAAAACTTCGAGGATGCGGTAAAGAAGTTACAAATTCACAATAAACGCGTTTAAAGTGGAATAAGCTCGCCGGTACAGTGTAACCAGCGACTGTGCAGATAATGATGGCATCGATCACAAGTAAAGTGCGACAGTTTGTTCGAAACGGTAAAATGTAATTACTTGTTATATATAGTTTGAAAGTTAAATTAATTCCCTTTTGTTTGACGTTTTGATCAACCGCGTGTGTTGTTTAATTCTTGAGTAATGATCACTTGAATACGTCCAAATTTACTTTGAATCGGGCTTTATCCAGCTGCTGGCGGTAATGCGACTCGCTTTCGTGTGTAACCTTCCCCGGCTTGACGCATAAGACATTGGGGTCAATACTGACCCTGATTTTATCCCCTCCCTAGATTATGAAATTTCAACCTCGACACAATGTTTGTACCCCCTTTGAAAGGTTATGGTCTTAATAATGCATTAGTGGTGAAAACCACCAGTAACATTAGCCACAGGGAACAGAATTGCATACAAAACATTCCAGCCTAGTTGAGGAGAGTTGCCGTTTTCGACAAAGTTTCGCAGTATGTCATTTGTCGTTTTTTTCGACATTATCAGATTAGTTCAAGAGCATTCCTCAGAGATGGCGCTGCAGTTTATCTTTGTAAAATTAAGCGCTAAAAAGTTATCGTCTTGGGCCAAGTTTCTCATTATGTCATTTGTTGTCTTGTGAGATTATCATATTAAAGGGCGAACACGAAATTATTGCGACACCGAGAATGTCATGCCAATTTTCTTATAATGTTTAGAATCAAACCAAAATTTTAGGGTAGTTTTATACATATATTTACTTCAAAAATCAAAAGAAAAGTTAATCGATGGAGCCTTGAGTGTAAAATTGAACGCATTTTCGCTTGATGCCCTCCATCAAAGTCTTTACAGTGTCATCCGGTACCAGTTTCTCAGTTTTTTTTTTTTCCATTTTCCTAACATGTCCTTCTCGTCTTTGACTGTCTTCTTGCTCTTCCGAAGTTCCCGCTTCATCATTGCCCAGTACTGCTCCACCGCGCGCAGCTCCGCACAGTTTGGCGGATTCATGTCCTTTGGAACAAAATAGACAGGATTGGCCTCATACCACTCCAGGACAATTTTAGAATAAAAGAATGATGCCAAATCTGGCCAAAATAGCGGAGCTTCATCGTGCTGCTGCAGGAACGGCAAAAGGCGCTTCTCTAGGCACTCAGATTTGTAGATCTCGCCATTTACTGTGCCTTTTGTCACGAAAGGCTCACTCCTCAGTCCGCAAGAGCAGATGGCCTGCCAAATGAGATATTTGGAGGCGAACTTCGACATTTTCTTTTTCTTAAATTTGTCGTCCACATAGAACTTGCTCTTGCCGGTGAAAAACTCCAACCCCGGAATTTGCTTAAAATCGGCTTTTATATACGTTTCGTCGTCCATCACACAGCAGCCATATTTTGTCAGCATCTTCTCGTAGAGCTTCCGTGCCTGAGTTTTAGCCGTCGATTGTTGCCGCTCATCGCGGTTTGGGAAGTTCTGTACCTTGTTTGTATGTAGTCCAGCTCTCTTCTTTGCATTCTGGACGTAGCTCTGCGACATGCCGATCTTTTTAGCCAAATCACGGCTTGCGACGTTGGGATTTGCTTTAATCATCCGCTTCACCTTTCCCTCCGTCTTTTTGTTCTCCGGTCCCGGTTTTCTTCCAGCTCCTTTGCCGTGGTCCAACGTCAACCGCTCCTGCAACCGCTTCAACACTCTGGAGACGGTTGAATGGTGAATGTTCAACATTTTTCCCAACTGCCGGTGCGACAGGTCAGGAAATTCCAGGTGTTTGGAAAGAATTTGTTCTCTCGACTCGCGTTGGTTCACCTCCATTTTCGTTGAATCGAAAAACACGACTTCGAGTTTGACAGCATGTAAACAATACACATCAATGAGAAAGTGTGCAAAATTTGGTTGATTTTTACCCAATGGTAAAAAAGTTATGCCCTGTTGAATGTGTCGCAATAATTTCGTGTTCGCCCTTTAGTTCCAGATTTTACCGCAGAGATGGCGCCACAGTCTTTCTTTGCAAAGTGAAGTTCTCGATAGTTTTGTGCAAAGTTTCTTAAAATGTCATTTGTCGTCTTTTGACAACATCGTTTTAGTTCATGACCTTGCCACAGAGAAAGCGCTGCAGTCGATCTTTGTCAAACGCAGCTCTAGAGAGTTTCTTTTTGTGACATTTGCCGTCTTTTTATATTATGATATAGAATAATCATATTATGAAATAGAAGGAGATGTTCGCTCATCACCATGAGGCAACAAGAGTGGACAGTATCCCAGTAACATTGCCAAAACCATCCAGCTTTATTTAGTTTTATTAAAGTTTCATGAAAGTCACTAGAAATCAATTTGGTTTTATGAGGGCAGTAAGATCCCAAATAAGTTCCAATAAGTTTCAAATTTTAGTTAGTTTGATGAGAACCTACACAGTTTTTTACAATGATCTTAAAACCTAGTCTTTAAAAATTCCTTTTACTCCTATCAAAGATTTTATGTCGACTTCATGAACTCGTAAAATGCTGCTTTCAAATACCGTTTAAGGACTCATTCATATAATCTTATTATGGTCAGTTGACAATGCATTTAAATCAACTTTTAAATGTAATGCAAATGAACTGTAGATTAAATACCAATTTCGGCTTTATTTTATAGAACCTTATTAAATTCCATCAATTTTCGGCAAATTCATGCTAACTTTATCGAATATATTTGTTTAAATTTTTTTTTGTTGATGTAAACTCGCATAATTCCCGAGGCGCATTTTTTCGGATCTTATCATCATCTATATAATAAAAATGAGTTGGGGTTTCTTTGTCACGATTTAACTCGCGAGCGGAAGAACCGTTGCGCTGAAAATTTGTACGCAGGAGTTTTTGCGAGGCCGGAAAACGTTTGTAAGATAGTAAGAGACCCTCCCTCCTCTGAAAAGGGGGCTCCCATACAAATGAAACACATTTTTCTGCATAACTCGAGAACTGATCAAGCAAAGGAACCCAAATTTACGCATGCGGAAGTTTTTGGAGGCAAAAAATGTTTCTATGGTAGTTTGAGACCCTCCCCTCTCTAGAAAGGAGGCTCCCATACAAATAAAACAAAGATTTCTAGCATATATCAAGAACTAATCAAGCAAATGGAATCAAATTTGGCATGTGGGGTTTTCTGGTGGCAAAAATGTTTCTATTGTAGTTGAGACCCCTCCCCTCTCCTAGAAGGGGTGCTGTCAGACAAATGAAACTGTACTTGCTGCATAACTCTAGATCTAATAAAGCAAATGGAACCAAATTTGGCTATGGGGATTTTAATGGGCAACATATGTTTCTGCGGTAGTTCTAGACCCCTCCTCTCTGGTAGGGGGGCGGGGGCTCCCATACAAATGAAACACAAGTTCTGCATAACTCTAGAACTAATCAAGTAAATGGAACCAAATTTAACAGGTAGAGGTTTTTAAAGGCAAGAAATGTTTCTAGTAACTCGAGGACCCCTCCGCTCTCTGTAAGAGGGGCTCTCATACTAATGAAACACAAATTGTGCATAACTCGAGACTAATCAAGCATATGGAACCAAATTTGGCATGTGGTGGTTTTTGGAGGCACAAAATGTTTCTATGGAAGTTTGAGACTCCTCCGCCTATCTAGAAGGGGAGGGAGGGGTTTCCATACAAAAACAACACAAATTTCTGCCTAACTCAAGAACTAACCGAGATAAATGGAACCAAATTTGGCATGTGGAAGTTTTGGAAAGAAATAAATGTTTCTATTGTGGTTTGAGACTCCTCCGCTTACTGAAAGAGGGCTCTCTATAAAAATGAAACACGAATTTCTGCCTAACTTGAGAACAAACCTAACAAATGGAACCAATTGGCATGTGAAGTTTTCAAAGAAATAAATGTTTCTATTGTGGTTTGAGACTCCTCCGCCTTCTGAAAGGGAGACTTCCATGAAAATGAAACATTATTTTTAACATAACTCGAGAGCCAATGAAGCAAATGCCAATTTAGCATGTTGAGGTTTTTGGAGGAAAGAAATGTTTCTATGGCATTTCACCACCCTCCCACTTCAAATGAGGGGGGCTCCCAGTACAAATAAAAAAGCAAATTTCTGCATAACTCGAGAACTAATCAAGTGAATGAAACCATTTTAGCATATGGGGGTTTTTGGAGGCTAGATTTCTACATACATAAAACGAATTTCTGTCTGTCTGTCTGGGGAAGGGTTAGGAAGGTTCTTATCATTGTTTGAGACCCCTACTCTCTCAGGAAGGGGTGTCTCATACCAAATGAGACACACATATTCTTCATAACCTCTGAGAACTAATCAAGCAAATCGAATCAAATTTGACATGCGGGCAGTTTTGAAGGCAAGAATGTTTTATGGTAGCTCAAGACCCTACCCTTTGTGAGAAGGGGGGGCTTCAAACAAATGAAACTCAAATTTTTATTATAAGCGATTAGCCCAGTGCGATGGTTTGAGAATTCCCCCCCTGGAAGGAGGGCTCCCATACAAATGAAACACAAATTTCTACCAAAAATAGAATTATCCAGCTTACCTAAACACAAAACGTGTTTCTCGGATAAGACGCATGTTTTGATAGAAGTTTGAACCCTGCTTAGCCAAGAAAAAAATCATTTCGAAAATCATAAACTTGCCAGTTATATTAAATGTTCCTTCATTTAGTTGCGCGTAGCAGCGCACGCACCGGGTTCAGCTCAGTTCACAATAAATTTAAATGCGCCTTTGATTTGGATTTGGAAAAAACTCAATTGGTTTTGGATATTTTGCCATCAAACAAAATTTCCCGCAACACTAGAACTTTATTCTTGGATATTCTTTACTGTTAAATGAATCAGAAGAGCAGAAAATCGAACAGAGCAGATCAACAAGAACACACCACGATATAACAGTGAATTTTGACAGCTGTGGCCTTTTGGCCCTATGCTGGTTCTTATGGTAGCCAATAGGTTTTATGAAGGTTCTCAATTGGTCATAACATCTTTCACTAAATAGAACATTTTCAAAATCTTTAAGGTTTTATAAAGGTTTTATTAATTTGTTTTCTCAACCGTCTATAGAGTGGGCCATTTTGTACACATTTTGGCTTTAAATATGCATAGAGGAGGTGTTGGTGGACAAAACAGTTTTGAATGTAGTTTTATCAACAAAGCCGGGTGGAGTGCTATACGACTGCAATGAAACCGAAATTGTTACTTGGGTAATGTTTGCTAGGATGAAAGATATGAAGAGAAAGTGTTGAAAGTTCCACCAGCGACAGTGTTGAAATTTGAATAGAAGTATCAAAAATTGAGCGAAGTGCATGGATATCGTGATACTCGAACCAAGGACGTTGAGGTGGCGGATTCGTCCGTGCCTTGACTTACCCCGCAGTGGATGTTAGGCAAAGGTTACGGCCTTGGTTCGAGTATTGCTTTACCCATTCCCTTTCGCTCAATTTTCATTGCTTCTATTCTATTTCCAACCTACCGTATACTGACGGAACTTTCAACACTTTTTGTTCAAATCTTTTATTCAAGCAAATATTACTGTCCACTCTTGGTGCCTCAAGGTGATGAGCGAACATCTCCTTCTACATCATAATCCTTACTCCACGTACGGAGAATACAGACATATTATGTTATCATAGTAGTTCCAGATCTTTCAGTAGGGATCCAGCTGTAGTCTTTGTTTGCCAAATAAAGCTTGAGAGAGTTGCTGTCTTAAGCTAATATCACACTGTTTGACAATTTGCAGTTTGACAATAAATGCAGCGCCGCCTACCTGGACCATAACGACATACATTTGAAATGTCGGTTTAAAATTTTACACAAGTAGCAGACAGAAGATGATCGTCTGTTCTCTGTGTTTGTGGTTTCAATATTTTATTTGTGGTATGGTTATACATGCTCAATAAAGTTCACCTGTGATTAAAATTGAAATTACTGGAAGTATTTATTACCTAACAATATCGGTCGGAGTTGGAAAATCGAGTATATCATTTATCATTCATTCGTTCATGAAACATCGAGCATATTGACAAGATAGTAGCCCAATTCCTGCACGGCACCCTATAGCAAAATCAACAAAGGGTTGCTCTCCTCCAGCAGTTGATCCTGGACGGGGGATGCTGGCAACTTTGGCGCCCACAATCGATCATTTTGGACATTGTGCTGCTGTTGACAAAGACAGAGACTTTCTCATCAGAAAACACGAACACCTGACCTGCGTGCCGCAAAATTATAAGTTTGGATCTTTCCAGCCTCTTCTTTGTTATAACCTCTGTTACCCACACAGAAAAAAATAATTAATTTTAACAAGCGCGTAAAATTTCCTCTCGTTTAATTTCAACCCAATGAAGCCGTAAACAACGAAGTTGTATGCAATCTTCCATGCACCATACAACAATGTTTGTAATCTGTAATACAACACGATAGATGCAGGCGTTATCTGATCTCAATTTATTAATTCATTCATTCATTAATTTCTGACAAATCGAGTATTCCCTTTGTGCAATAGAAAACGCATAAAATTCTATGTTTTTTTTATCTGTGCAGTGAACCTTGCGTTTCAACTACGGCTTGTATCCCAGGAACTTCATCATGATGATGTGGGCAGTCCCGGTCGACACATCCAGGATCGAGTGGTTCATTTTTCAACGCTCCATCACAATCGTCCTCGTCAAACGCGGTTGCCTGGATCTCACACGGTCCTTGGCCAAACCCGTCGCCCGGTACCGACAGATGGTGGTAAAGATGAAACTTCGCTTCGACCTGTGGATTTCAACCGCCGAAATATGTCACCGGTACACAACTTTACTTAAAAAATTTATGAAGTTTAACAGGCGCGTAACATTCCCCTCGTTTAATTCCAAGCCAAAGAAGGCGTAAACAACGAAACTGTTTGCAATCTTTCATGTGACATTCAACAATGTTTGCAAACTTTCATATAACACGTTCAGATTCGGGCGTTATCTGGCTTAACTTAACATGAAATAAAATCTGTATCCACATTAATCCGGACACCTTCAAATCATTGTAACTTTTGAAATATTGCACGTAGGAATAAAAAATTTCTCTCTGGTACTCCAACCGAGAGTCTATGATGAAAAAGACCATGATTGATGTTTACATTCATGTTCAGTATTCAAGATGGCGACGAAAGAAAAACAAGTGCTGCGAGCGAATTTTGAACGGACGTTACGCTGCAAATCCTGACTTCTGAATACGGGACCTTGCAAAAACATTGGATTTGCCTAAATCCACTGTTCACGATGTGCAGCAAATCATTTTCGGAACGTTTGACGGTAGAGAGGAAATAACTGAGAAGTGACAAAAATATTGGACGCGCTGATCCTGTCATGGACCGAAAGGTGAAAAAGGATATTAACGAAAAACCCAAATCTTCCATTCGAACGGTGGCTCGTAAAATGGGGATGTCGCCTGGTTTTGTCCAAAAATCAAAACAACGTTTGGGACTTAAGTCGTATAAAGTAAAAACAGTTTCAAATCGCAACGACAAACAGAACTTCGCAGCATAATCACGGGCTCGACGTTTGTACTGCGAATATTTGACGAAGTTTTCATGCGTTGTTATGGACGATGAAATTTATGTCCTGGAGGATTCCAAGCAACTTCCAGGGCTGACTTTTTAGTCTGCTATGGCCAGAAATGCTACAGCTGAACATTTCAGAACGAAGAAGACATCGAAATTTCCCAAAAATTCCTTGTGTGGCAAAAAGAGTAAATCTTTCGTCACTACAGGCACAATCAACAAGGAGATCTATCAGAAAGAGTATCTGCAGATGCGATTGCTACCTTTCATCAAAAGTCACAAAAAAAAACGTTTGTTCTGGCCCGATTTGGCATCATGCCACTATGCTAAAACTGTGGTGGAGTCAAATCAAGTGAACATTGTACCAAAACCTCATACCCGCCAAATTGCCCAGAGCCACACCAATCGAGAGATATTGAGCTCTGATGAAACGGAAAGCTTTCTGGAAAGAAGCAAGAAATCAAAGACATCAAACACTTCCAGCAAATTTGACAAAGACGGCTTCTACGATTTCTGAAAAGTCTGTACAAACCCTAATGGACGGAGTTAAGCGCAAAGTTCGAAAATTTTCTGCAAATAATGAATAACTATGTTTTTATCTTCATGAATTGTTAAAAACAAATCCCATGAATCTGAAATAAACAATCTGTGACGGAATATAATGCGAAATTTATGTTTTATTCAAGTTTTGAGGAGTCCAGATTATTGCGGATGACAGACTCTACCCATAATTTTCTACCAAATCTAGAATTCACTTTACGTGCATTAAATAACGCAGAAAATTCAATTAATATTGACGTGGCTGGATAGCTCAGTTGGTTATGCGTTCTGCTTACTGAACAAATGTGTCGGGAGTTCAATCCTAGACGCTCTGCCCCTTCCTTGTTATTTGTCACGTGCCTCTTTCTATCACCATTAGATTTCAAATAAAAAGCAGTCTACTGCGCTTTCATTGATCGCATCACTCTTACCACAGTGAATTCATGATCTGAAATCACCTGCCTCACTAACACAAAGCTATCCTTCCCTTGACAATTGTGGAGAAGTGGAGGTAAACACAGTATCTATCCAAAGACTGTCAAACTAATCATCCTTACCCTCCCCGAAGACCGTGAGGACGTAGACAAAGCGCCGGTACTGATCTATAAATAGAATGAATTAGTGAACTTGTTCATTGAAGATGTAGAGCTACTCCAAGCTCCATTAGAACAAAGTTGTTAAGAAAAAGTATTAGCTAGTTCCGTTAGCACACGGCAGGCTGTGAAAATTGAATAGAAGTAGTTTTTGAAAATGAGCGGAGGGCATCGGAGGTAGTATTTCGAAACAAGCACACAATCTTTTGCCAAGCATCCCCATGCGGAGTAGGTCAAGGCAGGAACGAATCCACCACCTTGACTGGCAAAAGAATGTGCTCTTGATCGTGCTCATATACTACCACATGCTGTTTGAGTTCTACTTCTCAGATTTTTACGGTTACGTTCTACGCAACCCGGTAACAACTTGACAGCTCCAGAGTAAAGTCAATGTACCCCGATAAAGAATATATTGAGCATTGACGCACCGAGACTAAGACTACTAGCCAAATATTGAATAATTTAAAACCGTAATAATAAAAACACTCCGAAATTTTTGCACAAGGTAGGTAACATTGGAGAGTAAAAGCATTTCTTGACCATTACTTGTCCTATCCTAGTGACATTATTTTTGAGCTACATACTAGCCTTTACTTAGATTCCTTTAAGTATGGAGTAAGTAATTTAAGTAATAAAAAACATTTTTACTTTTAACAAAACATGAACATTTCTAGGTTTTTTTTTTCATTAGGGCGAATCTGCAATTGAGAGACTCTCTTTGATTACTTTCTTCCATGCATATTCCATTCAGCGTTACGTTTTTCATTTAACTATTTGTAGAGTATGGTAGCCAGCACTGTTGTGTTTCTATCTGTACTAAAGAATCCCTCAAAAGATTTATAAAAGCGCTGTAATAAATGAAAGAGAGCGAGGAGAGCTCTCATTGTTAGATTCGCCCTTTGAAAAAAAAAACTCGAGATTTGTTTCTCTACATGTGCCGAATTCTGTAAAATTAAATTCAGGAAAATTTCAATGAAGAAAAAAGCAAAAGGAAAATTTAATGATGTCAAAATAAGTCATGTTGTCTGTTTTTCGGCTATTTTACTTCAATCGTAATAAGTTCAGAACACAAATTCTCAAACCGACCTTACCGGAAATATTCTCCACGTAAGTCCACGTAAACAATCTCCCTTAACTGTCAAAACTACATTGATGACGCCATCGTGCAATGATCTATACTTTTCAATATGAGACACTCTGTAACGCTTCAGCACAATGGAAGGCCAGCGTAACAATATCTCTCGTTTCTCTTGCAATCACATGATGGATGATGGATAGGATTTTTTTCATCCCTGCGTGCTGAAACAGGAAGTTAAAGTTTAAACTTCATCAAACACAACAATGAATTATCGGCTTCGTAAAGGTAACGCAATTGAACCTAACAAAACAAATGAACTAGATAAAAAATTAGTTTTATGCTTGGTGCTGCGAGACGTGGAGCGTGTGAATAAAAATAATCTCTCTTGATTATTTTTATACCCTTCCCTCTTCATTTCATTCTCTCTCTCTCTCTCTCTCTCTCTCCCTCACTCTCTTTGTCACTCTTTGTTTGACTTTCTTCAATTAGTAATGATGATTTACATTTCCGAGCAATTTGCGATTAGGCGTACATGCAAAATATAAACAAATGTTTTTTCAATGCAATGCATAATTATTACTTCTAAATCATGAGTTTTTACTTTTTGTCCTGATTGTGCTTCAATTTTTATTATTAGGTATTGTTTTTGCAAAGGGCGTAGAGTTATTTCTTAATCAAAACAATTCACTTTGCGATTTACGCCATATTGATTGTTGACAAAGTGAAAGGCGTAATTTAAATCAAAACATAAACATGGCGTAAAGTAAAAGGCGATACTGGAAAAAAAATCAAAACAACGGCGAAAAGTAAAAGGCGATACTGATAAAATAATCAAAACAACGGCGAAAAGTGAAGGGCGAAGCCGAAATCAAAATCAAAACAACGGCGAATAGAATAGGGCGATACTTTTATTTCCAGTGCTAGTGGGGCCAACATTGAAAATGGCGTAATCAAACATCCTAGTATAGACAGGCGAATATTAAAAATGTGGAAATTTCATTGAATAAAGAACGAATGCCCATAAGTATTATATATGAATCAGAAGCTGGCTGTGTTCTCTGTTTGTATGCTAGATTGTATTTGAATTTATTCGTTAATTTGTAAATTAATGTTTGAAATTCTACTTGCAATATTACAATCATCATTTCCGTTTGTTTACATTCTGCATGTTCGCCCAAATCGCAAATTGCTCCGGATTTGATATATAATTGAAAGCAAAATGAATGGTAAGAAAGCCACATAAACATTACGCCTTATTAAAAAATTTGTCTCTTGCACTGTTTTGAACATCCACACAAAAGGAAACGAAAACAAGTATTCCAAAGTTAAAAAGAGGTAGTATCGCCGAATGGATGGCCCTTTGTTTATGCACGGTAGAGACCATCTAGTTGCACCTCCGTGCCGTACGGAACTAAGCTCATCTGTCAAGATGCTTGGGGGTTGGTTCTATAGTCACTAGATTCATAGTCTGGCGCGGATGCAACGACGGGAGCCAATTTGAACTGGCACTTAGCTGGCGAGCCAATCGAGCATATCTCGAAGTAATTTATGTTAAGGGCCCAAAAGCCATTTGAAACAATAACTTTAAATGTCGATTTCTCTACGAATTACGAACTCGACCATATCCCTGCTACTCCATATGGTGCAACTAACATTCTTCTACCGAATGCTGCTTTCATTTTCACGAGAGTGGATTTGAAGTTTCAAGAGAAATCGATATTCTGAGAGTCATTGTTTACAAATGGCGTTAAGGCGCTTAACATGAATTACATCGAGATATGCTCTCGATTGGCTCCGCCAAAGTGACAGTTCAAATTGGCTCCCGTCATTGTATCCGGCCAGACTATGGAACATGATAGTGACTATAGTTGGTTCTACGATTAACTCTGCTTGCGTGTCACTTTCGTCAGTTCCCTTCATTCTATTTAAATTGTGGCCATCACATTGTGTTTGAGACGATACCTACACACTACCAAAATGTCATGTACGTTTATGTCCCCTGAGACCAACACATGCCAGCGTCTTTTAGCATATAAGAATGAATTGAAAGAGATGAGTAAATAAACTCAATCAAACACATCTTTCGTCGAATTGCGTATGTGTCAGTTTCAGAATGTCTAATTTACACTAAAATTTTCTCTACGTTCCCCGACTTTTCACAAACATGAATTAGGTCTCGTATGAAATTCATAATTTTTAAGTGTGAAGCAACTCGTTGGTTCGAGTACCGCTATATCCACGCCCTTCGCTCAATTTTCAATACTTCTATTCAATTTCAACGTACACTGACGGAACTGTCAACAACTTCCTCTTCACATTGATGAAAATTGAAACTTATGATACATTGTGTTAAGGTTAATGAAAACAGGCTTTGAAAGACTTACTTCTTAAATGCTCCATGGTCTTTATATTATTTGTTAGGGAGAATTTAGGAAAACTTAAATTTCACGCAGGACAGTCTCTAGCTATGATCAGTACGTTTCATTTGGTGTAATGAGATTCTCGAAATATTTCGTAAATTTCGAGTCTTATCAAATTGTTGGACAGGACTTCAATTTTTTTTCCTTCCTCACCAGAGCCATGACGAATTGGCTCTCCAAACGATCCGGAACATCCTTAAAAATAGCCAGCTCTTGGAAGTGGTCCAGAATGAACGATCTAAGTGGTTTTTTTTTATGTGATCAACATCCAGTTTATGAAAGTGGAAAGAACTCCGCAATTTGTGACCTGGAAATTTTAATTTAGGTGGCAACCCAAAAAGCTGACTGAAACACTAATTCGAAGCTCCTTCTATGGGTTTCCTGTGCATTACTCTTGTTCTGATCCAGGCTTTCTCAAGCTTCTTTAACAACGTGTAGTCCTTGTTGTATTGATAAGTTACCAACCGATTGATCGTGAAAGACTGTTCTGATCAGTAGAGCCTGAGAGCAATGATCGCGAAAGTGGAACGACAACGGCAGAAGAAAACCCGATCTGTAAGTAAGGCTGCTTGTCGGATAGAAAACCGATTAGATTCCTGTTGATGTCACTTGGACACATCGACGTCATTTGTGACAATAATTAAACTTGCCGTTGCCGTTCCGTTCCACATCGCAACGGGTCCTAACATAGGAGCAATTATGAAATGCATTGTCTTAAAATAAGTAATACGTTTGAGTTTTGTTAGCCCTTTATCTATTCATTAGCCATCATTTTGGTGATCTAAATTCACTTTCATTCATTCAGCTCCTCATACCCCAATATTTTCTTTATCTCGATCATTCGTTTTGCCGATGGTCCCTAGAAAACATTCGAGAACAAACAAAAAACTCGCCATATGTCGATGGAAAAATCTAGTTCACCGCTTTTTTTTTGTTAATTCACTTGAGATAATCGATCGAGAATTGTTGTGAATGCGAGACAAACAAACATCTAGTAGGCTGGTGAATACCTGTCCTATTTTTCGATCTCTTCCTATCATGGTTGTTTGGCAAGTTGGGCAATTTTCCAACCCGAAAAATCGAGATCAACCTACAGTAAATCTCATGACCGGTTTCAATCGATGCGCCTCAAATGTGCCAAACCATCGAGAGGTGCAAAAAATCTAATTCAAATTCAAATTGGCCAGAGAACCACTCGCAATGTTTGGGCTACTGGTTGTATAAGAGACCTCTCAGTTCATCAAAGTGACTGTGCGAACATCATTTCGCCCTACTGCAGTCAGTCAGTCAGTCAATCAGTCAGTAGAGAACTAGGTTTGTAGGCATTTTTTTTTATTTGCATGCCAAACACAAATATATGCACAATGCTCTCTGACGGCCCCCAAGTATGCCCTAATCATGCCATACGCGTTCGATTGGTCCGAAAACTCCCCCTAAATTTGGCTTCGTCCAGGTTCCCACCCGACGCCGACGACGACGATGTGTTGTTTGTGTTGTTACGTATGAATCTGCTGCGGGGTGGTTCGGCTCGGCTGCTGGTCATTTGCCCCTTCATGTAGGTGCTTAATTCAGAAGTTGGTACCTTGTAGCTCGACTGAGTCCGCGGTCACTGAGAGCGTGAAGTAGGGCATCATCGGTCGATCCGGCGATGACTTATGGTGTGTAACGATGTTTATCGTGGGGGACTACCTTTTCCCAAAATGCGGCCGGTTCTGCACCTGGGTGGATAATTTGTTTCTTTTTTCTTTTCTTTTTATTATTGTTATGGCATATAATCGATATTTGGGTGTTGAAGCAGGTACCCAATAGGAGTGATAATTATCTGATTTGATTTCAATTTCTTTTCTCTCTGAGGGTAATTCGATAGTTGAGGTGATTTGGCCGAGTTGTTCCAAATAGGGCACTGGGTTTCGATGGAAACGAGTTGGAAGGTTCACATGTGCTTTTCTGGGAAGGCTGAAGCTGTTTTCGTTGGATTTGTTATCAGATAGAGAGGGACACAAAGGTTGATTTGGAAGTAATTGAACTGGAATACATGGATTCAGTTAGAGTCGAATGCAATTGGTCAAAATTAGTTGCATCAAGTTGATTTCATTGATGGCTGTTGGACACTGAATTCACCGGGTTGGATAGGCTGAAATTAAAAGGATTTATCGTTGACTGGAATTTGTACTTCATGGCAAGTTTATTTGACCTGGCTACAAATAGTGAGTTTATGTGGAACGAAGCCGACAGAACGAGTGATTCGACGAGGAATGTCAGGAGGTGTTGAATGAGAAGAACGCCACGTGGGCACTTATGCTGCGTCAAGCTACTTGTCATAGTGTGAAACGATACAGACAGAAGCGGCGACAGCAGACCCAACTCTTCCGGTAGAAAATGCGCCGCCAGGAGGAGGAGGAGTTTGAGGAACTAGAACAGCTGCACCACTCACATGAAACGCGAAAGTTCTACTAGAAACTCAACGCACCCCGCAGAGGCGTGCCGCGAGCCGAAATGTGTCGAGATAAGGATGGGAGAATCCTGACGGACGATCGTGAGGTTACCGAAAGGTGGAAGCAGCACTTCGATGAACATCTGAATAGAGTACAGGATCAAGACAGCGATGGAAGAGACGTAGTCGATGCAGTAAGTGACGGAGATGTACCACCCCCGACGATAGGTGAAGTTAAGGATGCCATCAAGCTGCTGAAGAACAACAAACCGGTTGGAAGGGATGGAATCAGAGCAGAACTTATCGAGATCGAGATCGGACAAGTTGGCAAATTGCCCGAATCAACTGACAGTCAGGATTTGAGATACCGAACAGCTACCGTAGGAGTGGAAGGATGGGGTTATCTGCCCAATCTATATGAAAGACGACAAGCGGGACTGTGAAAACTATCGTGCGATCACTGTTCTTAATACCGCCTATGAAGTATTATCCCAAATCATCTTCCAGCTGTCGTCACTAACAAATAGATTTGTGGGAAGTTATCAGGCTGGCTTCATCGAAGGACGGTCTACAATGGATCAAATCTTCACTTTGAGGCAGATCCTTCAAAAGTGCCATGAATATAGAGTCCCAACGCATCATCTATTCATCGACTTCAAAGCCGATACGATATGATACGATATGATACAATTAACCGATATGAGCTATGGCAAATCATGGACGAGAACAGTTTTCCGGGGAAGCTGAACCGACTGATCAAGGCTACAATGGATGGAACCCAGTGCTGTGTGAGTATATCGGGGGGATTATCGGGTTCATTCGACTCCCGCATGGGGCTTCGTCAAGGTGATGGTCTCTCTTGCCTCCTGTTCAACATTGCTCTTGAAGGTGTTATGATTTTCAACAGATCCGGTCAATTTATCTGCTTTGCCAATGTCGTGGATATTGTCGGCAGAACATTTGAGGTGGTAGCAGAGCAGTACACCAGACTAAAGCGTGAAGCAGAGAAAATTGGGTTGAAGATAAATACGTCCAAAACGAAGTACATGCTGGCAGGCGGAAACGAGCACGACAGGACCCGACTGGGCAGCAGTGTAACGATCGACGGCGATGAGCTCGAGGTAGTCGATGAATTTGTCTATCTCAGCTCACTGGTTACTGCGGACAACGATAACATCCGTGAGATCCGGAGGCAGATTATCAGTGGAAGTCGTGCCTACTATGGGCTCCACAAGCAACAACGGCCAAACAGACTTAGCTCCCGTACGAAGTACGCTAATAAAACCGGTTGTTCTCTACGGGCATGAGACGTTGACAAAGAGGACCTGCGAGCACTTGGAGTTTTTGAGCGACGGGTGTTAAGAACCATCTTTGGTGGAGTATAGGAGGACGGACTATGGAGGCGAAGGATGAACCATGAGCTCGCGCAACTCGCCGATGAACCCAGTATTCATAAGGTGGCAAAAGCTGGAAGGATACGCAGGGCAGGACATGTTGCGAGAATGCCGGTACAAGACGACGTGGTGCGCAACGAGCAAGATCTCTTTTTTTGGGTTTGTTTTGATTTGCATTTTTGATTGAGTGATTTCAGACGTTGCGAATCAAAACAAACCCAAAAAAGGATAGAATTCCTCTCCCATGTGCGCATCAAAAACAGAGTACCTACTGTATATCGCTAGAATAACTATCACAAAGCCATCAGTAGTTCACGAGCGCTTTCCAAACGCCATCTTTTGCCTGTTGAGGTGGCGGACTCGTCCGTACCTCGACCTACCCCGCAGTGGGATGTTAGGCAAAGGGTGACGTCCTTGGTTCGAGTACTAGTTTACCCATGCCCTTTTGCTCAATTTTCAATACATCTGTTCTATTTCCAACCTACCGTACACTGACGGAACTTTCAATACTTTGTCTTCATATCTTTCATTCTAGCAAACATACTGTCCACTCTTGGTGCCTCATGGTGATGAGCGAACATCTCCTTCTACATCAATTCCAGAACGCTTTGCATCATCTTTGCATTCCAAAACCATTTATCTCAAGAGCCGGAAGCAACATGAAATGTATGAAAGGCTCATTTGTTTTTCAGACACATCGGAAGAGCCTGTGAAGACTTACGAGCTGCTCACGGTTACGTACGGCACCGTATCTCTCCACAGGATGTTTGAAGAAACTAGGATCGCTGCTCGGGTGGTACAAGAAGATTTTTACGTCGACGAGATGTTGCCGGGGCTGCCACCGTCGATGAAGCACAAATGATGATGACAGATTTCATCGAGTTATCAAACACGGCAGATTTCACCTTGAGGAAGTGGAACTTAAACTGCACAAGGCTTATAACGAAGCTTCCCAAAAACCTGCGTGACGAACGTACAATGCTTGACATAGATGCTTCAAATGCGACAGTCAAAGCGCAAGGGTCATGGGACATGAGGTGGGACGCTGTCTGAGATTCAGCATCTCACCAAGGTGTTTGGGGCCATGTTCCAGGAACTGAAAACCCAGCTGACCTAATCTCCCGTAGAATGCCTCAACCGCACCTTCAGTACCAAACTCTTTGGTTTGAGGGTCCACAGTGGTTGACTCAATATCAGCAGTATTGACCACACGCGGACAATGCTCCTAATGACGAATTGAAATACTCGATGATCTACCAACAGCAGGGTGCGTACACTAAAAAAATAAACTAATTGCGACCGTCACGAAAAGTGGTCAGGTTTTGAGCGTTGATATCTCAGTCGTTTCTCCAAAGATTTTCAAAATGTTTGGACCAATTAATCTATTAAAAAATATTATTAACGCTTCGATTGTATTATTTTAAACTATTGAAAACAACGCAAATATTAGATGATGTCTTATAATTTCATTTTGCAGAGTAAATTCATTAAATGCACAGTATTTTCCCTATCACAGACTTCAAATGTAAGTAATGTAACCTTGGCAGGTAACCGATGGCTCTATCGCAACTGGTAGCCATTGGTTATGAGGTCGGTTAACGAAGCCAATGGTGATTTTGAAGCCAGCTGGTTGGCACAACAATGAGCAAAATAAGTGCAATCTAGTTGGCAGCCATCTTTCGGTAAGGCGGTTTGAACATAAACTAGCCACCATCATCATCGTTAATGTGTGTAGAAAATGCATTTACTAGCAACTTTTACACTACCAGTTACCATTTACTAGCAGATAAATGTTTGCAATAATCTGCTAACAACTGTTGCAAATATGACTATATTATTCCTTAGTACAAATATCAAGCAAGCTTATGCCAAATAGAAATTTTAAAAATGGCAAGCGTCATGAAATATCGAAACAAATGATTGTATTATTCATTACACATTGCTACGTAGACCAACGCTACCCTTGCGCACAACCTCATTGAGCTATCTCTTGTAGTTTTTCAACGCTGTATTGATCAAATGTTTCGTTGAACTTCCATTTTCGTAACTCCAATTGTTTGTGCACTTTAAACGAACTTGGCTGGGACGAAAACACAATCTTCGTGTTAAAGTAGCAAAGTTATGAAATGTTTTCAACCATGTTACATACATGAATACACATTGTAACTCTGTGCTTCCGAAAAACAATACAATTATAACGGTAGACCCTAAATTCTGAACAAAAAAACAGTTTGGACGACCTAGAACCTAGACCTTTGAAATGATATCTAGGTTTCGAGATATTGACGGAACCAGTTTAAAAAAATGCACGGATTTTGGGAACTGATTTATGTTTCTCAGCTACTACTCAACCGAATTGAGTGCCAAATTAGAGGTATCATGGTCTCATTGAATGCTATTGAATTATTTTGGATTCGGATATCTGATTCTGGAGGTAATGGGCCCCAGAGAACTTTATCAAATATATCAAGAATTGGTTACCCTTTTTCGGATATATGGCTAGATATAGCTCCGAAAAACGCAGATTTTAAGTACTAAGTCGTATATCTTGGTAACCACTTGACAGAATTAGACACAACAATTGTCAATTGAAAGTTACTGTGGTTTTAGAGAGCTTATTATCTTTTCAAGTTATAAAAATTATCTGAAGACACCATTGTTGGGAAATTTAAAATTAAAAAGCATATAGCAAAAAACTTTTTTTGTAGGACCACTCTAAGTTATCTGGGTTAAATTAATCTTAATCAGTTCAATCACAACCTACAACAATGTTTTGTTGGCAACGTTGCTCAAAATAAGCTAGGTTACAATATTACCAAATTACTTCATTTCAGCAATAAATCAGAAAGTTTTAGATTTCAACGAACAAAAGAACTAATCAACAATGTACCAAATAAGGCGCTTCGCAGTATGATTAATTTGATCCGGAAACACAACACTTGCCTCAGACAACAGTGGCGAATACCTGTTGTAATTATAGGATTAAAAAAGATAGATTTTCGATTCAGAAGAAGCGCCTTGTTATTAGAAACAACTTTGTAGAAGACAATTTTGCTCCAAAACTTCAAACTTAGGCTGGAAATGTATCTCTCCAGCTAAACTCACATTCTGGACCACTGTGCTGACGACAAACGGAATGCTTCGTTAAAAAAAATACAAATGTAAGAGACAGCAGACTTCACGTTACAACACCGGTTTACTAATTTCATGTTTAAACAAGAAGAGAGTAACTAGAAATGAGAAGAAAAATTTGTATTTTCCATTTAGTTCCAACGACCTCTTTGCATATCCTGACAAGATAAGCAAAAAGTTAGTTGGAATTAAATAGAAAATACTAATTTTCTTCTCATTTCTAGTTACAGGTATTCCACTAATTAGCTCATACTTTCTAGGATTCAAAGAAGAGAGGAAACATGCGTTCTCTCGAAAGCAACAGTGATGCCATCCCAAGTAACATTGCAAAAACCATCCTGCTTTATTAAGTTTTATTAATGTTTTGCGAGAGCCACTAGAAATCAATTTGATTTTGTTATGGCAGCTAGAGGTGCCAATAAGTATCAAGTTCTAGTCAGGTTTATGAGAGCTGACACAGCTTTTTTACAACAATCTTAAAACCTCATCTTCTAAAGTTCCTTTTACTTCTATTAAAGGTTTTATTTTGACTTTATGAATTCGTAAAATGCTGTTTTTAAATGCCGTATTACGACTCTTTCAAATTATGGTCAATTGAAAAAGCAATTTTAAAACCATTTTGCCTCCAGTAAATGCATTAAACGGCAAATTGGCATCGAGGAAAGTCACCAAATGACTAAATTGTTTTATAGTAGCCATTGCAAAGATAATTTGGGTTTTTGGAAAAACTGTGATTTCTTCTAATCGCCATATCGAAATATATGCAATAATTGAAATGAAGAAAATAAATTCCGATTAACCGATTTAGGCATTCTTTTTGATAACCTGATTGAATTTTATTATTTTAAAAAAAAAATTTATGATTAATTCATTGAAAATATTTATTTCTATTCTGTTTTTTTAATGTAAACTCGCATAATCTCCGAGACGCATTTATTTTCGGCTCTGATCGTGGCAATATTCACCAAAAAATTAAATGCACATATGGTTTGAAGCATGACAAGCTATAAAAAAAACCAAATTTGTTTTGAATATTTTGCTATCAAACAAAATTTCTTCCAACACTAGAACATTTTTTCTTAGTTATTATTTACTGTTAAATGAATCAGAAGAGCAGAGAATCGAACAACGCAGAAAAACAAAAACCAACCCTATGGCCCTATGCTGATTTTAATGCCAGCCAATAGGTTTTATGCAGGTTCTCAAGTGGTCATAAAATCTCTCACTAGAACATTTTCGAAAGCTTTATGGTCTTGTAAAGGTTTTATACATTTGTTTTCACAACCGTCTATAGAGTGGGCCACTTTGTACACATTTTGGCTTTATAGATGCATGGAGGAGGTGTTGGTGGACAAAACAGCTTTGAATGTAGTTTTATCAACAAAGCCGGGAGGAGTGCTATACGGTTGGAATAAAACTAATATTGTTACTTGGGATAGCTACCGTTCAATAGTGAAGTATTATTTATTGTTGAGTTCTATTGGACAGCTCTGAAATATATTTCTTCATTGCATATGATAGTGCTAGATGATGGATAATCATAAGCAAAGATCAACTTCAAATGACTGGAAGAAACATGAAATAAAAACCGATTTCAGATTACCTAAACATTAATTAATTTAATTCAATGTTCAACATCCCATTCTGGCAACAAGCTTAGATATGAGAAGGAGCTGGTGAAGGCTTTTTTCCTACGGTACACGCGGCCAAATGCAAAATATTCAAAGGTAAAATTTGAGCGAACTTCTTTCGCAGGTAGGAAACTGATGGTTTTCTAGATGGTGTATTTTAAATCTTCAAAATGACTAATAAATTTTGAATCAATCATGATTTAATCATCGAATCATTAGCCCGATACATAGAGCTTATTTTCATATCATTAAAATTCACATATTTTGAAAAACTTAGGAGTTTTAGTCCTATTTCCTAACAACTGATTAGAACATTCACTCCTGATTAAGCCGCCACTTACTCTACTTGTATGAAACATTCATATTGCTTTTCATCTGGTGGAATGCTATCAATACACCTTTTTGTATAATGCTCGAAATGAATTTCGTGAAGACCAGCCAATCGCTGCTTCTCTTTTATCGTATCGATGCATGTTGGTGTTACTGCTGAAATTGCATAAGATAATTTATCCATGCCAACATAAAAACAAGAGCGCTGTCGAGTGTATTAATCCTAATCACGTATCATCTCATGAGTCGCCATGGTTTAGAGAGAGCAACCGCGGATTCAATAATAGCTCTTTTCTAAAATTCAGGTTCGAATATCATGTCACGGACATTAAAAAATGCTTTTGCAGACATTATTTCTCGTACACATCCTTATTGATAGTGTCGGTAGAGACGAAACTTTAAGATTTTCGACCACAACTACATATAGCCTGCCAAATCAAATACAGAGTTCTTCGGGAATTTGGAAAAAAAATCTTTTAGTGCGTATGTTTCGTCATCGATTATGATACAAGAAAATGTTTGCAAAAAAATGGTGTACAGCTCCTTAGCACGACTTTTTGCGGTGAAATGATACTTGTCATCACCTTTTTCACTTTGTACGCCTTCAGTCTTTGTCTCTGCTTCACTTTATGATACGTATGATTTTGACACTTTATGATACGTATGACTTTGTACCTGCCCAGCAAGCTGTGGTCACCCCTCTGCTGCTTAGTTCCTGAAAGGGACTACAGCGACCGACAATTTGTAGATGTCGCAACCATGAGCAGCAACTGATACCTGAAATAAACTATCTACCTAGCCCCTTCCAAACAATAATGTGACGCATTAACCTCGAGCTAGCCACGAGTAATTGGCGTCTAACTTTTACTAAAATCGAAAAATAAAACAATGTTAGTAACAATATTGTATATCGGCTCCGCAAAGTGTTATACACGCCTGAGCCTAACAAATAAACGAACCGATTAAAAAAAAAATTGGAGGTCGTTTTCAAAGATAGAGTTAAACAGAGAAAATTTAAAACATTGAAAATTGCTATTTTCAATTGTGAACACTCGAGAGATCATGAACTAGCGTCAGTTGGTTTGACAGCTGCTGTGCAAAGAGAGAGAGAGAGAAAACAAATGAGCGAGTGCTCGCTTGCTGAGCAACGAGGGTTACTTGAGGTACCCCAAAAGCAACTTTGAAATTGCCCGGGATGAGGAGCTGTTTTGCCCCTTGGATTTTCCTTAATAATGGCTACCACCTTCTTGTCCATTTGTCGATTTGTTACACTTCCAACCTTCCGATCCATAGTTCATGATTTGCAAACACAAAACGCTTTACTTTTCGGTTGTTTTAGTTTCTTGGCAAAATCGTGTACCGGCTTTGCTGCCGTTTTTACAAACTGCGTTTGCGCACTTCTACTTGATTCGACGTCATTTTACTGAATGTAACAAGAATGTAAACATGTTTTACCACGAAATAAAATGGAGGGTTTCACCTGTCATATAAGTAAAACGTTTCAGCGATCCGTGAAATAAAATAAAACCTACACTGAAAAAAAAATGTCCGAAATTTAACGTAGACAGGCCTTATTCAAGAAATCACCTAAATAAATTCGAAGGTAATTTCTGAAACAACCAAATGCATTCGATTCCATTTCGCGAAGATTCAACTGCAATCGCACGGAAAATCAAAACAATGTATCGCCTATACAGAGCAACATCAACAAAAGTTCATCCCGATGATATCTCCGACCAAATTGCTTCCGGGAAAGTTTCATCGCTCCGCCATTCTGTCCGAGCAGGCACGTCATCCTCGCCGGTTTCTGTTTTCATTTCGATTGTGGCGCGGCCTGCTGGGACCGGGTTCTGCTTAAAATTTGAACCACATTAACATTTCGATGCGGCTATTTTCGTCATTCCAGGCTGTTGGCATGGATAAATATTTAATGACAGGTGCAGGAGCTTCAACCGAAGCTCTCGTTTTTTTTTCGGCCGAATTTGCACGAGGAAAAAAGTGAGAAAAGGACCCAGAAAAAACAAAAATAACAAAAATGCTGAAGCCTGACTGGCGATCTGGCAGAAGGCCTAAAGGCTATCTTCAATTATGAAAATTATTAGCATTGGTCAGACAAAGGGAAACCCGTCCGCCGCCCGGTTGAAGGCGGGTGAGACGGTTGCGCGGGGGAAGATTGCACCGAGCCTTGCGCTGATAAGAGCTATAATCAGCTATTGTTTTTCTTCTTCTCGGACGCGACTCTGTTGTTCTGTAAAGGTGTTTTTTTTTTCTTGGCGATCGTGGAGGTTCGTGCCCGCCTTTGGGTATTTCGGTATGTTCGAGAGTTGCAAATCGGAGAAATATTGCGTCGGTGCATACGATGAGTTGTCTGGTGAATTGAGGAAATGTCACGCCGGAGGTGCATCTGAGATGACCAATTGTAGCGTAAGGTGCGTTTGGGGAGTTTCTGAGGAAAACAAGCATGTGTCCAAAATGGCCATTCCCTGCCGAATGCCACCATGCCCTAAAGTAAGACTTCGCTCTCTCTCTCTTGAATTTGTGGGTGTTGTACAACAACTGCGCGCACGGCATCCAGTACGTACCAACCGTTTGGATAAAAGTGTTAGAAAGGTGTTCAGGTTGTCTTGCTTGAGTGGATGTTAATTGTATGTACCTTGTCCGTTATTGGACGCACTCTGCACGACACGGAGCGATGCTCACGTCCGTCGGCCAGGTTGCCCGCGCCTCTTCGTCTCTTGCCAAAGCTGGGTCGTGGGTCATGCGGCACCGGGTTGGTCGGTACTTATTCTCGGCTACCCATTTGGTTTGTAGGTTTGAAGCGTCATTTTTTGAGGGGAGATGATGTTTTTTGCGCCCATCGTCAGCACATGCCAATATTAGACCCGTGGTTGGATGGTGCTCGGCCAAAAGTGCGCGCTGTAATATCTCATTAAAGAGCCATTGCGCAAGACTGGTGAGTAGAAATAACGATAAGCGCGCAGTGCGACAGGTCGGGCAGGTCGGTTGGGCCGGAGCAGGATGGTTTAGGTATATTCATTGGAGAAGTGCATCGTAATGGTTGTTATAGTCCACAAAAGTGACCGTCAAGAGGAGCTTGAATTATTTTGCGAACATGTATTCGATTGCCATTTTTTTTTTTGCTAGCTGTTTGAAATGTGTGACTAGGTTACCGGCTGAAGAAGACGCCCGAAGGCATTCATAATTTGCGTAATCATAAAGTACAGTTCGGGCAAAGGGTAAAACAAACAGCAAACATTTCACAATCACCGCAGAAATATCTTCTCACGACCGGAGCTTTCGTGACTGGGACACATTAAAGCGGACAGTTCTCAGAACATCCAATCGATGCGAACATCCAAAAAATCCCGCGCAACTATTCCAAGGGGCGATGAGGTTCCGATTAGAAGAAAGTGAAACCCAGTTCGTTTCCTTGAATCTGACAGTCCACATCGCCCTGACGAACGGACAGACACGGACCGCGCGTCGGATGATGGCGTGAAAGAATCAAGCGAAAGTTTGCCCATCTACCAGCCCCGTTTCAGCCCAGCAAACTGCAAAGCTGTCAAACGCCGCCGCCGCCGCCGCCGCCACTCATCCAATGGTTCCATCCAACTCACCCTCGTATGGATTTCTTTGCCAAGCTGAGGCCACTGCGCACCCATTGAAGACCAATCAGATCTTCATCCATCGGAGGGGAAGTTTCTAATAGTCTTTTGCACTTCGATCGGTTATGGTCTTTTCCTCCTCTTTTTTTTTTGTCCGGCCTATTGAAAGGGTTTTTTGTTCATAATGAAAGTAAAACGGAGGATTAGTTTTGATCGGCAGCAACTTCTTATGCTTTCTGACAGAACATGACCGCGTCGTCTTGGCCGGCCGTCGTCCAATCGGGGAGACGAAAAACTAAGGAAGCATGACCAGAAATTGATTGCCATGGAGATGGTGTCGATGATTATGATGATAGTGCCAAAGAGTTGCTCAAATGAGGTTCATATACGAGTATAAAACGAGATGACTCATCAGATATGGGGCAATTTCGCTTTCATTATTACTGAGCTTTGTTGTGACGGTCATGCTGGCTGAATCTAAGTTGATTTTTTTACTATTTAGATTCGAAAAGTGCTGACAAAATGAACGAAAATAACTTCCCACACCACGTGTTATGATCTCTCATGCGGTTACAGTAGATCCCATCCTGAAGGAATTCACAAATTCAAACGATATGAATTGAAATTAACGTTCTTGATGCCATGAATGTTGATGATTTTTTTTTAATAATTTGTTCCATCAATCATTGATTGTGAAGCAAGTTTAATAATTCAAATGGTGCCAAAGGTAAATCATTTAGCATCGCGGTTTGTGGCGCTGAGTAATTCACGATATTTTTCCGTATGTCATCCTTATTTACCTGCCATGGCGATGTATACTACAGGGGTGACAATGTAAATGTATGATAAAATGTATGATACTACCATCCATTGTAGCACGGAAACTAAGTCTAAGAAACAACTAAGAAACAATGGGCTCTCCTCGCTGATCAAGCTTTAATAACCACTGATTAAACTTATCATGCCATTGTATGAAGGGCCAAAAAGGGGTTAGGTGGATCAATAGGCAACATCACTTATACGTTTCCACAGGGATATAAAGAATCTCCTTCCAACAACAAGATTGAACAACTACTCAAAAGAGCAAGCCACGTAACATGAGGATGCCCCAATGGCCGGGGAGAAGAGCCCACCCTCTATTCACAAACGGTTAGCAATGGAGAGTTGGCATTCCCACTCTCCCCATCCAGAGTGCTGCAATCGGGTGCCCTGATGGTCCCTTCAATTCCACTGTGGGCAAAAACGAGCCAAAAAACAGATCTTTTATGGCCGCTAGTTTCAGTCCCTTAGGATGATGATGATGATGATGATGATGATGATGATGATGGTCCCGCCACTTACCCCTACAAAGGTTTGAGCTAGACGATTTATCTATTAGATAATTTATTTGAAAAACAATTCAACCAGTTATGCAAAACAAAAAACGAACTGATTTCATCTGCAGATATAAACTTCTTCCAAAACTGTGCATTTGCTTAACAGCGATATAATTGTGAAAAGCTATTGATGTCAACCACAAATGTTCGCAAGTAATCCCAGCGATCAGATAATCCTATTACAATCAAATCACAGAATCCTGTATAAGGACATTATCAAAAGACAAGCCAATATCCGATGCGGTCCGCTACAGAAACAATGAGATTCCAACACTAATAGAACCGCCACCTAAGTTTTGGGCTGACCAAGGATATCCCCAATAAGGGAAATCGAGAAAATTTGCTAACCGAAAAAATCCTGGACTGGCCCTAGTCAAACTTTTACTTTCAACCACAACAGAATTGGCAAGGAATTCCCCGACAATCAGCCAGACAACCCACTACTATTTCATGGCATCTTCTCAATATTTTTGTAAATTCAAAAAGAAGTCCTTGTAAAGAAGACCTGTATACCGCGCGCGAGGCTCAAACTTTTGAAGACTACACAAAAAAATAAAAAATAAAAACTTTAAAATACAATAACAAAATAAAAACTTTAAATTCATCATCATCATCGAGGCGAAAAGTATAGTGATAAATATAAAACATTTAACAATAGACCATACAAAAATATCTGTTGTAATAACATCGTCAAGATACAAAATTAGTCATGAGTAAAAAGTTACTCTAGCTGTTCAAAAGGCAGCTTTGATGTGTGAAATACATTGTCTCTTAAAATCTGTTAGTGTTGCTGCACGTTTGATGTGTATAGGCATCGAATTGAAAACATTTGTACCTTTAAAAAACAACGAATTTTGTGAAGCTCCGTACAAAAACTATGGTGTTCTAACATCATCCGCGTTTCTAGTGTTGTATCTATGAATATCACTTCCTCTTTCAATTCGATTACACAAATATCGAGGCAGTAAACCGTTTATTACTTTAAAAATGAACACCATTGTCAAATACACAACTCTCTGCTTCACGGATAGCCACTGTAGGGCATCTAACAAAAAAGAGGAGGAAATGAACCTGTTACATCTCAAGATCAACCGCATTATCTTATTTTGCAAACGCTGTAATCTCGATATTTGTGTTTGATTAGCTAAAAACAAAATGGAAGGGCAAAATTCAATGTGAGGAGTGATGATAGATTTGTACAATTGTATTTTACTTGCAATAGTTAAATCGTTTTTCAATCGGCTATTCTTGATGACATCGTCAATGTGAGTGTCAAATTTTAATCTATCATCAATAATCACGCCTAGATATTTAATCTCACGAACGCGATCAATTGTCACATCATCAATTTTAACAGATACGTCTTCAATAACTCGATTCCGCGAAATTACCATGAATTTAGTTTTACCATCTGCTTAGAGAACTTAAATCTGCATTCAAATGTGAAACGGCCTCCTCGAGGCTTTTAGCTGCAATGAACAACACGGAATCATCAGCAAAAAGAATAATATCACAAAATCGCAAAACTCGTCGCATGTCATTAATATATAGAATGAATAAAATAAAATGGGCCCTAATACACTCCCTTGTGGTACGCCAAGGCTGTTCTCCACAGGGCTCGAAACAGAATCATTAAAAGCCGTCCGTTGAGTTCTGTCAGACAAATAGCTTTCAAACCATGAGCATTTCCAGTGTGAAAAATCACGAGAAATCGATTGGGGATGGTTTCAGCCACCGCACAACACGGGAAGTTGTCCATTTTGCCCGATTCTCCCCATGATTATACCTCAAACTCATATGTCATTTAGTTTTATACATTGATGTCACCAATATAACCCTCATTTGCACGGAGAATCGAATGAAGATGATACTGCTTTAATTTGACCTTCAGAAGTGGTCCATTTTACCCGAATTCCCCTCATAGTTGTGAAAACGTATATAACATACACAGATAAAAAGAAACATTGAATTTTATGCGTTATCTAATGCACATAAAGGGAATGCTAGATTTGGCAGAAAATAATGGGATATTTTATGTAAATTTAAGCCAGATAACGCCTGAATTAAGCTTGTTGTATGAAAGATTGTAAACATTGTTGTATGGCTCATCAAAGACTACAACCAATTGCGTCGTTTACGCCTCCTTTGGCTTGGAATTAAACGAGGGAAAATATTACGCGCTTGTTAAAATTAATATTTTTTTTCTGTGTACGGTTTTTAGTATTGGACCCATCACTATTAACCTCTTTGCACTGTACTTATATAAAATTGTCCCCAGAATCCAATAAAGAGGATACCGCTTTGGTTTGACCTTTGGAAGTGGTCCATTTCACCCCAATTCCCCTCATACTTGAGAAAACTTGTATAACATACGGTTTTGAATATTGGACCCATCACTATTAACCTCTTTGTACTGTACTTATGTAAAATTGACCACAGAATCAAATGAAGATTATACTGCGTTGGTTAGATCTTCGGAAGTGGTCTATCCAAATTCTTCTCGCACTTTCATACTCTCATACTAATCCAACTTAGATAAAAACAAAAACTGAGTTGTAGTTCCTACGCTAGCTACTAACTACCAGCAATTTAAATTATCGCTCATGGCTCGTGTAAGCCACGCATCGCTTGAACAGCTTTTCGCTGAGCAGACCATCGAGAATATTATCGGCTCTCATTGATCGCTGATAATTTATTACCCTCTCCCATCCAAGCAGGAAAATATCGCTCCTTCAAGATCGGTGAGAACATTTTATCATCTCCCAAAATTTAGAACGTTCCACAGCTTGTAACACCTGTTCGTGTAACTCATAGCAGAAATTCAAACGGCAACGGCTGTTTTGGTGTTAGTAAAAGAGAAGAGTGAAAATTCATTATCGCCTGAAAAGTAACGCCGAAAAAAAAAACGAAATTATCGGTTCTCTTTAAAGAGTGAAAAGATATTATCATCGTTGCTTTTCTCACGAGAATTATTTTGCTTGATCCAATATCTCTCGCTCTTTGTGCCGATCTGGTCTTTCTCAGCAAGGACGAAAAGGAACATTTTTCTTCTCAGATCAGCAAAAATTTCCAGGCCATTGACAAGCCTATATCAATACCAGTGATTGACAGTAGACAGGAAGTCCTGGGCCCAAACTGATTTGGGCCCGCTGTCAGCTGTCAAATAGAAGTCTAATCATTTGTTTTGGTTATTTGTTTTGATGTGAAACACCACTGCTTTGTATGACGTGCACAACAAAAACGATCAACAACAGACACAACTTACAATGTTGACATTATTTTGACAGCTGAGCTTGCTGAGATGTTGTCTACGTAAAAAAGTGGTGCCAATAGGTTTCAAATTTTAGTCAGGTTTATAAGAACCTACACAGCTTCTTTACAACAATCTTTAAACCTTGACTTCTAAAATGCCTATTACTCCTATCAAAGGTTTTATTTTGACTTTATAAACAATGTTGTTTTGAAATGCCGTTTTAGGACTCATTCATATTATCTTATTATGGTCAGTTGAAAAAGCATTTTGAAACCATTTTGCCTCCAGGAAATGCGTTAAACGGCTAATTGGCATTGATGAAAGCTACCAAGCGACCAGATAGTTTTATAGTAGCCATTGCTAAGATAAATTGGCTTGTTGGCAAAACTGTGATTTTAAATGTAATACAATTGAACTGTAGATCTGAGACAAATTTCGGTATTCGTTTCGATAACCTTATTGAATTCCATCAATTTTCAGGAGTTTCATGATTAATTTATCGAATATATTTCTTTCAATTTTGTTTTTGTTGTTGTTAACTCGCATAATCTTCGAGGCGCATTAAATTTCAGCACAAATCGTGCCAATATTCACCATAAAATTCAATGCGCATATGATTTGGAGCATGTTACGCTATAAAAAACTCAATTTGTTTTATACATTTTGCTATCAAACATAATTTCCCACAACACTTGAGCTTTTTTCGTAGCCATTATTAACTGTTGAATGAATCAGAAGCGCAGAGAATCGAACAAAGCAGAACAACAAAAACCAACCACGATATCGCCGTGAAATTTGACAGCTGCGGCCATTCGGCCCTATGGGATATGATTGACTTTAATTATCCTTATTATCACTACCATACTGCATATTGAATGCTGAACCTACCTTCATTTTTACTACTCGGTGTTCAATAAAACACACTTCGGTATACAACTACACTGAAAAAATGTTTCACTTAGCTACT
>JASCZW010007218.1:0-71458 GCA_034211315.2 Aedes japonicus
TCCGAATAGTCACATCCTAACTTAATTAGAAGCACTAACCCAAATAATATAGAGGAGGAGTTCCAGACAGCGACACTTAATCAAAACGCTGAAATAAGAATACCGTTTGTGAAATCCACTTCGTAATCGTTCAAAACTAATTACAACAACAATAATAGTAAGCATTTACCGAAACAAGACGCCGGCCCTTCCCAACAAAAAACAACCAAAGCCAAAAAGTGGAAGTGAATACGAACCTCGTACAGTCGGACGAGGAATCAGATTACAATGATCACAGTAAGGTGAACGACGATGACAACGACGACAACGAATATGAAATTGATAACGCAACCCAACTAGATGAACTAAATTTTCAGACAATCAGATTAAAAAACAGACAGACCTAAATTTTATACCGTACTTACGAGTTCCCACCACAAAGGACTTTTTAAACTTCCTAGTGGACATCGCGACTGTGGTGGATACCGGCCTAGCCACTAACTAATTAATGCCGTGTGGTGTTAAATCGTGCAGCATTAGCGACGACCGCTTTCTATGGAAGTGCGAATTTTGTAACAAAAAATACCATGTTGCCTGCGTCGGTGTACAACGACAACGTGAGCATTTCATCACCGCATTTATGGTGCCTTTGTGTGCTGACTGCCAACTCATTTTACGGAAGGAAGCCGACGTGAGGAAGCTGCTTCGTCAACAGGAACAACTTGTGGATGCAATCCGCTTTCGAACAGACGCGAACCATCGTATCGCTGCTGACCTGAAAAGATTCTGCATAGTATCAGAACTCTTCGAAAGCATTGAACACCTGCTTGAAGACGTGAAAGGAACGTTGGCAGTAACGTGTGACCTACATAGACACACGACCACGGCCGGCATCAACGAATCGAATTCCACGATGGCGCCAAAAATTACAGAACATTTTGACGAACGGCTATTAAGCATATCAAATGACATGGCACTTTTATCGAAAGATGCCGAATCGTCATCACCTCCACTCTACTATGATGACTCAAAGCTTCGGGAAATTCTGGAAGAAGTGAAATTTGTGTCTGGGGCTGTTTCTAGCCTTCAGATCAATGCAACCAAGAATACAGAGCCACATCAGAAGACCCTGGAAGAAGAATTAGCAGAAATATCGTCAGTACACAATACTGTCATTTCGAAAGAGCATACATCTCCTGGATGACGATTTTTGGGTCATAAATGACATTGGAAGCAAGATTGGTCCAAAGTAGACGCCAAACAGCGGGCTCGTAGGCTACAGGAAAAAGCTGCTGAAAAAGCCAAACGCATCAGAAAAAGTAAAAAACAACAATTCACCCACACCAGACGTCCAGACTAAGACAACAAACCCAATAAAAACATCCAAGGAAATGAAAGACACACACAAAAATCTGACAAAGAACTACTGGCTACTGCAAAAGTGCAGGGAGGTCGCCCTGAAATTTGATAATCCTTCAAATTTTCGGAAACACTAACGCGCCCTTTGGAAGAAGTATCATTCAATAGTATTGTAAGTATGATTAATCCTCCAAAACTGTCTTCGCCTTCTCAACAGAATGCGACTGAAATTTTGGTATGAAAAGCCCAGCCAAAATGAAAGAAATTCAACAAAAACTTCTAGCTTCTTCTTTCAACATTATTCTGGCAACCGAAACAAGCTGGGATGAAAGCGTAAAAAGCGAAGAAATTTTTGGAAATAAATTTAATGTATTCCGGCATGACCGTAATATGCAACATAGCAATAAAAAACCTGGAGGTGGAGTTCTCTTTGCCATCAATGCAGACTTTACTTCTCAAGAACTAAAAACTATCAAGCACAAAGAATTTGAGCATGTCTGGGTTAAAGCACTCATTGCTGATGAAACACATACTTTTGCATCTGTGTATTTCCCACCCGAACATGCCAATAAACAATCTTTCGAATTATTTTTTCAAAATGTCGAAATTATCACGTCGAATACGCAACCGGAAGTAAAACTGCATATTTATGGTGACTTTAATAAACGGAATGCGAACTTCATCCCTGACATCGAAAATGAATCAATTCCACTCCCAGTCGTAGGCGAAGACGAAACTTTACAATTTCTATTCGACCAAATTTCACATTTTGGCTTGCACCAAATTAATCATCTGAAGAATCAGCAAAATGCTTTTTTAGACCTCTTATTTACGAGCTGCACTGAAGACTTTTGTGTGAGTACTTTATTGTCACCTTTATGGAAAAATGAAGTATTTCACACAGCAATTGAATATTCAATCTTCGTACATAATACTCACACCCCCAGCGACTGGGATTGCGAGGAAGTGCCGGAATATCAAAAAGCAAATTACGAAGAAGCAAAACGTAGACTATGTACAATAAATTGGCAGAACATAATAAGTATTGAAGGAAATGTCAACACTGAAGTAGGCAAATTTCATACAATTATTCAGTACCTTATTTCAGAAACTGTACCAATGAAAAGAAGAAGGCGAACCCAAAACAATAAATTACCAGTGTGGTTCAATCCACATTTGAAACATTTAAAGAACAAAAAACAAAAAGCACACAAATTATATAAAAAGCAAAACTCTAGAACAAACTTGCAAAACTATTATGACATATGCAACCAACTTAACACGGCCATTAATTCTGCACATGAAGAATATAATCGTAAAGTCGAAACTGAAGTCAAATCATGTCCTAAGAATTTCTTCAATTATGTAAAACGAAATTGAAAAATAGCAATTTCCCCAAGAATGCATTTTGACGGAAATGTAGGTGATAATCCTTCTGAAATCTGCAAACTTTTTGCAGATTTCTTCCAAGAAGTATACACTACATTCTCCGAAGAAGACCGTGATCGCGACTTCTTTGCATTCATTCCTGAATTTTCCAACAATATATCTGTAAATCAATTGCCTCCTCACGAAATTCTCAATGCACTAAAAAACTTGGATGCTTCTAAGGGACCAGGCCCAGACGGTATTGCACCCGTATTTTTAAAGAACCTTTCAGACGAACTTGCCCTCCCTTTAGAACTTCTCTCTAATATGTCTCTCAAGAGCGGAACATTTCCCACTATTTGGAAATCTTCTTATTTGGTTCCGATTTTCAAATCAGGCACGAAATCAGACATCCGTAACTATCGTGGAATTGCCATTATCTCTTGCATCCCAAAACTTTTTGAATCTCTCGTGAATGAAAATATTTTTCAGCAAGTAAAAAACCAAATTACAAGCAAACAGCACGGTTTTTTCAAAGGTCGCTCAACCACTTCTAATCTTCTTGAATTTGTAACTTTTACTTTGAATGCAATGGACAATGGCAAGCACGTAGAAGCACTTTACACTGACTTCAGTAAAACCTTTGACCGAATCGACATACCATTATTACTCTTCAAATTGCAAACAATTGGAATGGAACCTGGACTGTTAAATTGGCTGCAGTCTATAACGCATCTGAACAAATTGTTCGCTTTCAAAATAAACCTTCAGAACTCTATCTCTGTCACCTCGGGGTCCCCAAGGTTCACATTTAGGCCCACTTCTTTTTATTTTGTACATAAACGACATTTCCTACATACTTAAAGATAATCCAAATACTGATATATGCAGATGACATGAAGCTCTTGATGAAAACAAACAATTATAGTGACGCAGAAGAATTTCAGAACGAAATTAACTTATTCAACACATGGTGTAGCAAAAGCTTACTTCAACTTAACGTGAAAAAATGTAACTCAATAGTGTTTAGCAGAAAAATCGAAACACCTCGTACGGAAATATTTTTAGGAAACCAAAAAGTAGAAACATGCAAAATAGTAAGGAACTTAGGCATTACCCTAGACTCTAAACTCACTTTTGTAGAACATTACAACACTATTATAAGTAAAGCAAATAGCTGGGCTTCATTAAGAGGTTCAGTCACAATTTTCAAGATCCATATACTATTAAAATATTATACATTACATATGTCAGGCCAATTCTGGAATACTGCAACCTAGTATGGAACCCGTACTATTCCATACACGACGAACGCATAGAATCCGTCCAAAAGCAATTTCTTTTATATGCCCTAAGGAAATTGAATTGGACTGTATTTCCACTGCCATCTTATGAAGCACGCTGCATGCTTATCAATTTACAGACACTTAAAGAACGCCGCGAATCTGCAATGCTTTACTACGTCAATGACATTATTTCACAACGCATAAAATCAGAAGAACTCCTCTCGCAATCGAACTATTATAGTCCCAGTCGGCATCTTAGAACACGGTAATTATTCTTAGAAAAGTCATACAGAACTAATTATGCAAAAAATGGCCCCATTAATCGAATGATGCGCCAGTATAACTAACATTGCGAAATCATCGGCATCACTATGTCTAAAGAACAAGTAAAATGTCGTCTAAAAGACAGCAGAAATAATGTACAGTATGTTAGTAGAACACTGTAACCATTGTATGTAGTCTACATTGCTTGACGAAATAAATAAATAAATCAAGTGTTAATAGAAAGTTAAAGTTTTTAAAAAGTGAAGTTCGAGTCGCATCTTCAATAAAAAAAAGTACGAGAGACATCCGTACAAAATAAAATTAGGGACAAAACCCAAGTCAAAAAAAGCCTCTAGAAATAGTACACGTAGATATCTTTACTAAGCAATCTTTTTAGATAAACTCTCACGTTTTGCTACAATAATACCAATCAAGTCACGGTACATTCACGACGTCAGAAATTGGTTAACAAATATTTCGCTTGTATGGTACCCAAAATTTGATTATACCCGACAAGGTCTATTGAAGTAAGAGCCCTTTTCGACAATTTCAATATCCAAATCCACTTAATTCCTCCAAATCACAGTACAAGCAATGGAACAGTCGAAAGGTTCCACTCAACTTTGGGTGAAATTTTTCGATGCACCAAACCAGACTACCCCGATATGTCCGATAAAGAAATTTTTAGAATTGCATGTACGTGCTATAACAACCAAGGGATTTTATTTATGGTCTACGAGATGGAGGGGAAAGGCCTTTGGACATGAGCAAAATTTTGGAAAATAGAAATAAGTTTTTCGAGGAAGTAATGAAAAATTTGGGATACCATAATAAAACGAGGGTGGACACCAGAAGACACTGTGTACAAGAAAGTACAAGGCATTAGGTATAAGGGCCGGGAGAAATACCACCCAATCAAAGTAGTCGAAGACCACGGAAGAACCTTTCCGGACAACTTTGATCAGGAAATTCATCAAGATAATATTCGGAGAAACTGAATCCACGCACAATTTTTTCTAACATTTAATTTCAGATGTGGATTCAGGCAATGACCCTGACCTAGACATTTACTATTGTGATGACCGCATCACAGACAATACAACTGTACGATTTGACGCGAAATCCAGGACTTTTGACGTTACAGACACTTCTTAACGACGTGACTAATACAAACCGCTATCTATCAACATGCGAACTCGCTGTCGATGGACTCAAAATTTTCAAAGATTTCACGGACGATGAATGCAAAGCTCAATGAAGCTTGGAATTCATATAGAAGACTTTTACCGGTCAAAAAGATTAGACAAAACAAGAGGAGCTTTAAATTCGTTAGGCTCAACCATTAAAGTAATTTCTGGAAATTTAGACGAGAACGATCTAATTTAAATTAATGACATTAAAAATATTCAAGATAGGAATTTGGATCTCATTAGGCAAAACAATATCCAGGTAAAACTCAACCAACATTTGGAAAAGCGCATTAACATGACCATTGATATAGTGAACGCAGAACAAAGAATTATCAAACTACAAATAATAACAGCTATGACAGATGCAATATACTCTCACCTAATCGAGAACTTCTTGCTGCGACGACAGATCAGTTTTCCAGTCCACCGTCCAAGAACCAACCAAGTATTCATTTTCAAAAAGGTGAAACTTTAAACCCTTACCCGACGTCTGATGCATTTCAATTTTCCGCTCCGGAGAGCTCTTCACCAGCAGCGTGTTCGGCGTGCTCATGCAGGCATACGTGTTTTCCACGGCAATGACGTACCCCTTGGAGGAAGAACCTGACTTAATGACAACACCACAGCCGGCTGACATCAGAAAAAAAACGCAGAATCCCTATCCTGTAGACGAATCCATCCTGCAAAACAACCCGATGACTTTAGAGCCAACTTTACCGCTTGAGTGTAATACAGTCAATGAAAGTAAGGAAATTAACATATACTGTCAAAATTTCAATAGAATGAAAAGTTCGGTAGAAGTAAACGAAATTTATAGATGGGTCACCGCTTGCAACTTTCCCCTCATTTTAGGTACGGAAACGAGTTGGGATAGTAGTATAAAAAATGAGGAAGTGTTCGGCGATCGGTTTAACGTCTTGAGGGATGATCGCAACAAATCGTTATCCAATAAGAACTATGAATAACCGACTATGAATCGGAACAACAAGCGATAGAAAACTTGCAGACCCAATCAAATCCTTGCCTATATTTGATGGATAGGGTACGCTTTGACCTTGACAGGAAGCAGTTGTCTGCCTGGTTAACAACGGCAGAATACAGTTTAGATTTGTTCAAGTCTGTAAATGGTATTCTTTTGAACATTGCTGTGATGAACAAGATTCAAGGCAAAGTAAAAGACGCTAATTGCCTTGCCGGTAATCCACAGGATTTCGGCAATCCTAACTAATGCGTTAGGAGACAGGAAAGAGCTGTCTACTGAAAAATGATGACATGAGCGACGGACTGTGCATTTAAGAATATTACAAACAAATAGAATATTTAGTCCAGAATATAAAAACATTAGCGAAACAGAAAGCGACATACAATAGTACCTTGCTGGCTATCAACGAATTTATAGACGGTGGACTTGCAAGACTTTTCGTTCAAGGCTAGACTTACTAGACTCTACGAGGGTGAACCTCAAATGTGGACCTGCATCGGATCTATGCAACTCTCTACGGAAGACAAGGCAAGAGGATAAGAAAATTGATGTGCAGTCGTCGTTTGTGCTGCCTTGCTGTAGTTCCTGTCAAACGCCCATAACCCTGAACTTCGATTTTAATTCACTATCATGTGAACTGGAGGCGCTTACTTAAAACTTGGAAAAAAACACGGAGCTCATACATCGATCATAGCAAGAAAATAAAGTTAAAATTATGTATAAAGCTATCGATTGCATCGAGGGTCCACATGGACCCGGCATGGAAAGAGAGCGGTTCCATTTTTGAAATTAAAACCCACCTTAGGTCGGTTCTCGATATAGGAATCCAACAAAAATGTCAACAAGTTGCTAGCACCTATGGCAGCTATTATATCAAATAGCTTGAAAAGTTTAAATGAAGTAGTGGACTAACTTTCAAGTCACACTATGGACTTAGCTTCTCCTATGCTTAGCAATCCAGTGTTGGAGTCCGATATATTGAATGAACGAAAGACAATATCAGCTTATTTCCAGGCAGCACAAAAGGCAATAGAACTAAATGAATATAACAACAAAGTGACCGATGACTCACAGGCTGGCGGTTGCTAGGTACAAGGAGGGTGTGGAAACCCAACTGAACCGATTACGATGCACGAACATCGCGCCGCTTGAATCAGTGGAGGAAGCGAGAAAAACAAAACAAAGACGACTACAACTGAAAGAGATTTTTCAATCACGGATTCACCAGTAATGGTCGCAGCAACACAAATCATAAAAACAATCACAGCTTCAGCAACTATAGCAACAATAACAATATCAACTAACTTTTCGCGGATAGAGAGCTTCTTGCAGTAGCGAAAGATCGGTTTTCTAGACCACCGATTCAATTTCAACGAGGCGAAATTATAAACCCGAACCAAACTGGATGGATCCAGTGGATCGTGCGCAACATGTGCAAACAGGTTTCCGGATTTTCCACGGAATTGATGAACCCTTTGGAGGTAGACGAAAATCTCGCAGAATCTACCTTTTTTGAAGACTTGACGACCTCTCTACAGCAAGGAGAGGTAAATAATGCAAAAAAGCAGAAAAATGGTGGAAACTCCACCCAACGATGCAAAGCAGACAACTGGTGGAATTGTTGTGCACAAGAATTATTCTAGACATTACCGTGGTTGAATCGATAGACAAAGAAATATTTTGGAAAAAGAGTAAATTTTCCCTTTTCTGGAAGATACTATATGGCTTCCAAGTGGCCGGCACCTGTGTAAAAGCCTTCTCCGAAGTGACTCAAAACAAAGTTGCGCAAAAAAATCCAATTCTAAGTGAATGCTAAGTATATTTAAAGACAATTTTTAGTGTGAAACAGCCAAAAATGGGCAAGTCGAACTAAAAAAGCGTGGCTAACACCGGAGAACGCCAGGTTGTGGTTCTCAACCTGCTGAAAGCACACACTGAAATGCACGCAGGCTACGCTGAAAGCTTCCAGATCTGTGGCAGAAGTACAGAAACTATAAAAATGTTCGACCGTGTTCGAAAAACATTGCTAAATTACCGTGGTGGAAAAACGTGGTGGAAAAAGTGAAGTTACACCGGTCTCACATAACCGATTCTTATTGCATCGCGTTCCGGAGTGTCCGTGTTGATATCTGCGCTAATTAGCAGGATTTATTACGTTAAAATTATTGACTGAAGCCAGATTGTGCGGCCTCTATTGATAGTGTTGTGCTGCTATTGGAATTGCTTGTCGCATCAGAACGCACACGAGCGCATTTTGGTCTACTGTTATAATCGTCTGGTGTCTCTTCACACACTATGTCCAATCTGCAGCGCACTCCTCCTGCTGTTGGAGGCAACAAGAGCAACACTCCATTGACCTACAAGCGAAATAGAATGGACTACGAAAGTTATGAGAACACGGTTATGACTGGTAGTGATGCCAATGATTCTCCGATCACGTTGGACAGTATGATGAAGATGATGGTCTACCAATTTGCTGAAACTCGGAAGCTAATTGATACAGTGCGAACTGAAATTGAAGACGTGAACACCAACGTGCAGTAAAAGCTGATCTGAAGAGCGACATACAATCTGTTAAAGATGAGTGTGCATCGAAATTCCAGCACCACGACATTGTGTTGGAGTCACTGAACAAGAGGATGGACAGCGTGACCCACAAACTTGGGGCCCTGGAAAATCGTAATGAGCTTATCATTAGCGGCGTTCCTTCCAAACCTGGTGAGGATTTAAGCTGCACACTCAAGGCAATTGGTCAACATCTGGAAGTTAAGGATACGGCTACTCGAATGGTGGAAACCAGGCGTTTGAAATCCGGCGGCAAATCGACCTCGGACGGACTCATTGTGGCTGAGTTTGCGTTGAAGACATCACGGGACGAGTTCTACAGCGCTTATCTGCTAAAACGAGACCTCAAGCTAAGGCATATCGGACTGGATTCCGATCGACGGGTGTACATCAATGAAAGTTTGACGAGTGAAGCACGCAAGTTGAAGTTGGCGGCCTTGCATTTGAAGAAGGCTAGCAAGTTGGCATCGGTGTACACTAAACAGGGAATTCTTCACGTGAAACCTACAACGACCGCATCACCTATTGTGATACAAACCGAGAAAGAGCTGGAGAAATATTCGTAAATATGTATTTTTCTTTTAAATTATCGTTCACTTTTGAAGTATTGTTTATGTAGTAATGTCTATAGTTTTTGTAAAGAGAATTGAAGATTGTATGACAGAGAAATTAGTTTTGAAAGCCTCCCTAGTAATGCAGCCCTCTCGAAATTGCTTCCCCTACTATACATAATGCTCCCATCACTCACCCACACCTCGACGAACATCCCAAGGGCAGTATTGAATGCCGTTTTGCTCCCTGGGAAACTAAATATTTGTCATTTGTGTTTGAAAATGCTCAGAGTCTCTGTGCACGTAATTTCAACAAGCTGGATGAGGTTCGGAATGTTTTGTCTGACTCCAAAGTTGAAATAGCGTGCTTTACCAAATCATGGCTAACTTCGAGGCATAGCAATCGCAGTATTGCCATCTTTGGATACACTGCCGTAAGGAATGATAGAACGTATAGGCGCGGCGGTGGAATTGTTGTATACTATAAAGAACATCTGAACTACTCCAGGGTTTTCGGCACGGTGCTAACAGCTGAATCGATTGATTTGACGGAATGTTTAGCGTTGGATTTTCGGGTGGGCGGACACAAAATATTGCTCATGGTTGTTTACAATCCTCCAGATAATAACTGCACATCTTTTCTGATGGAGAAGCTGGCTGATTATGCTAGTCGCTATGAGAGCGTATTTCTGGTAGACGACTTTAACACTGACATGCTCCGACCTAGTAGCAAGCGAGTGCTGTTTGAATCGATGCTTGTTAGTCATTCGTTGTCATCTGTTAGTGCAGAACCAACATTCTTCCACGGTGGAGGGTGCTCGCAGCTCGATCTCTTACTAAGCAACGACAGTGAGAACGTTTTGCGCTTTGGCCAGGTTAGTTTTCCCGGGTTATCCCAGCACGATCTCATTTTTGCATCCGTAGACTATGACATCTCTCAGCCTTCCAATCGGTTCACCTACCGCGATTATGCAAACTTTGACTCACGCGCTCTGCAAAACGCTGTGCTGTCTATTCCGTGGAGGCAATTCTACGAGTGCGAAAATCCAAATGATGCCATGGAATTCTTCAATGCGCAAGTTAAAACAGTACACGATTCGTGCATCCCTCTGCGTTCCAGTACCATTCGTCATAACCCGTGGTTTTCTGATAGTGTTCGTCAGTCACTACTTGAACGAGACTTAGCATACAAGGATTGGTTACAGGCTTCACCGCAGTTAAAGGAAGAAAAGCGACTGCGGTACAAATTGCTGAGGAACCGTGCTAACACGAAAGTATCTCAGGCTAAACAGCAGTACTTGATCCGATTCTTGGATGACCGGGCTCCACCAAAAACCCTATGGCAACGAGTGAAGAGCCTTGGAATTGGCAAGGAAAAATCAACGCGGCCATGTGAATTCGATCCAGATGATGTGAATCGTACATTCTTAGCCAACTTCATGAACAGTAGCTCTCAAGAGACACCACATTTGCGGTCTGGATCAACTTCGGCACACAGTTTTTCTTTTAAACCTGTTCAATACTGGGAAGTCGTAAATGCTACCTGGGATATAAAAACGTATGCTATTGGGCTGGACTGTTTCCTATCAAATTCATCAAGATCATCCTTCCGTTAGTTGTTCAGCACATAACACATGTATTCAACCTGTTCATCCGCTCCTCGACCTTTCCTGAATGCTGGAAGCATGCGAAGATCCTGCCATTAAAAAAGAAAGCGCATTTGAATGACATCTCTAACCTGCGTCCAATTAGTATACTTTGCGCACTGTCTAAAGCATTTGAGAAACTATTCAAACACCAAATGTACCCTTACATCGAAGCTAACCGGCTATTGTCTGACTTTCAAGCCGGTTTTCGCAGTGGTCAGAGTATCAAAACTGCTGTTCTTCGAGTACATGATGACTTCGCAACCACCGTCGATAAAAAAGGTATAGGAATTTTGCTACTGTTAGACTTCTCCAAGGCGTTCAATACGATACCTCATAGCAACCTATTGGAAAAGCTTCAAACCCAGTTCAACTTCTCACCTGCTGCCACAAATTTGATGAGGTCGTACCTGTGTGGTAGAAAACAAACCGTTTATTGCGGTGATCGCTGCTCAAACAGTGCTGAGGCGCCATCTGGTGTCCCCCAGGGCTCAGTTCTTGGTCCCCTACTATTTTGCTGCTATATTAACGACCTACCATCGGTGCTGAAATATTGCTCTATCCAGATTTACGCTGATGATGTACAATTGTACATTCGTCGGTTGGGTCCTTGTACACGGGCGCTGATACGGCTGGTGAATGCGGATCTCGAACGAGTTGCTGATTGGTCTCGACGAAACCATCTTTACATGAACCCGGCAAAAAGTAAGGCAATGTTCATCACGAATCGCCGTCGTAATGTCAGTGCTCAATCCGTTCCAGGAATTGTGATGGACGGCCAGAGCATCGATTGGTCGGACAGTTTCATCAACCTAGGATTCGTATTCCAAAATGATCTACAGTGGGATGGTCTGATAGCTCAACAATGTGGAAAAATCTATGCAAGTTTGCGCACATTATACTGTTGTACTTCAGCCGCTCCAACTACTATTAAGCTGAGACTGTTCAAGTCGTTGATCTTGCAACATTTTTTGTTCGGCGATGTTCTGCATGTTCGTCCCAGTGCAAGTTCCTTAAATCGACTTCGTGTGGCGTTAAACTCCTGTGTGTGGTATGTCTATGGGCTTAGTCGCTACGACCATGTTAGTCACCTGCAGCAGAACTTAATCGGATGCCCATTGAAAAATTTCTACGCACACCGCTCCTGTGTTTTTCTAAGGAACCTACAGATAGCTCAGGCTCCAGCATTGCTTCATGAAAGACTTATCCAATGTCGTGGTCGCCGCTTGCGGAACCTTGTGATTCCATCCAACAACACGCCTTGTTATGCAAATTCCTTGTTCGTGCGAGGTGTGATAAACTGGAATTCATTGCCACCCATAGTAAAACGTGCTTCAACGGAAGCAAATTTCAAGAGAGGCTGCATCAACTTTTGGAAGCGCAATATCTAGATTAGTGTTTTATTGAAAATTGAGTAGTATTAATTGTAAAGAATGTCAATCGTGAAGTTTGTTGTATTGTACTTATCATGAATCGGAGGTAGTAATTTTAAAAGATGTTCATCTTACGCTACTGGACAATAAATAAACATACAACAAACAAACAAAACAACAATTACCGTCAAATTAACATAAGCACAACAAAGTATAAAACCACCATGGCAACAAATATAAAACCACCAGTGTTCCCAAATAATTGCCGAGATGAACAAGGTCAGCGAATTGCTGGATAACGCGGACTTCTCTGCCTCTCTGGCAACAACCCTTACTTACATTGAGTACCAGGGCCTCAGCATTGAGACTCTTGTCAATGAAATGTAAAAGCGAGGAGTATTAGGGGATGGATCAAGAACGGTTGGATGTGTAATACTCTTCGCAATCGGACGTGTGTAAAACCGCTCCAAAGAGCATCAAATTGCATATCGGTGCCGTTCACCGGCACAAGAGAGATTAACAAACTGTTCTTTTTTTGCCAAGAATAGCAATTCGTGCTGACTAAGTTAATGTCTTTCGAAGCCAAGCGTATCGACGGCCTACCGAAGTATGGCCTTCCCAGGTGGGCCCTGGAAATCGGTCGACTACGATGAGCTGGGTATGTCGTTAGAATGTCGGACGACAGCCCGGTGAAAATGGTTTTCGAAAACGAACCGACAGGTACAAGAAGAAGAGGCGCGCAACGAGCAAGGTGGATCGATCAAGTAGAAGGCGACCTGCGGACCCTCCGCAGACAGCGAGGCTGGCGAGTGACAGCCATGGACCGAATAGAATGGAGCAAAAGGTGCTCTATCGACAAGAGCAGTTAATTGATTCCATAACTTCTCAAACAGATGCCAACCTTCAAGTAGCTGCTGACCTAAAAAAAACTTAATGCAATTGCAAATGGCCCGCTGTTACAAATGAAAACATTGAGCTCCAGCTCAAAGAATCGGTGACGAATGTAAACATAAATACAGCGTCAAAACTGGAAAGTGCCGTATCAACACTAACGCGCGATATTGCGCAAAACTCAATTAAAAGCGATGAGCAGGTCGCTTTAAAAAATCATCTGACATCTCTTTTCGATATATCTATGGAAACCACAAGGAAACGTATCGAACAGCATGTAAAGGAGCTTACAGTTGATTTATCTCGTGCGTTGACAAAAATCCGAGCGGAAGTTGAAATTTTGAGCGGCATCACTATAGACATGGCTTCCCATTGTAACGAACACAACGAGAGTCAATCACATTCTACGGTTGACGCATTGCATGAATTGCATTGCGGTTGGTGGGAATATTTTAAAAGAAGTAAAATCCCTGGCTATTGGCAGTTAACGACCTGGAAAATAATATAAGCAAAATTCGTTCGCCACCAGAGGCGTCACCCCCAGCCTGATCGACAAATTGGCTCAGCAATCAAAAAATGAATCTACAGAAGGTTAGCGCACGCTCGGACTGGACAGATAATGACTCACGTAAACGGCTTCGTGAACAACAGCAAAAGGCTAGAGCTAAGGCGATAAAACGAAGAAAAGCAATCAAAAGACAGTGGAATATCAAGAACAATTTTAACACAAACAGCAATAGCAATCATGACAACACAAATGACAATGTTCACACAGTTCGGAACATATTTTCTACTACACACCTTCTTCCGATCAATAGTTAAACGTTTGGAAAACGTTTTCCGAAACGTTTTATGTCACGAGACACTGGTGAATTTTCAGCATCTTTCCGATGGCCCGGTGCGAAAGAAGTGGGTTGTAGAGATGGGTGTGCAAAATTTTCTCGTGTACTTTCTATGCCTTCGACTCCATTTTAGAAACTACGACACATTTCACAATGAAACTCACGCAGTGTAAAAAATACACGCTAAGGTCAATTCACCCAAAATTTCGTTGAAATCAATCCAAAGGGCGAAATAATACAGCTTATTGAAAGAGGTGCAATTTAACTGTGGACACCCTTTAGTGGCTACAGGGTCGCAGCGAAATGAATGGAACGGTTGAAAGACTCCATTCTACATTGCAGGAAATTTATGGAATTACCAAAGCCGAGAATCCAAATAAATAGTACTGCAAACCACTTCCCGATAACAGACGAGTACATAAAAACGACTCAAAGGTTCGATATACTTAATTAAAATTTAGATTTTTATTGACGCAACTCTTTGGAGCCGGTATTCAACAATGCATAAAACGGACAACTTACCATTCTTCCTATATGATAAAGGCTCTGGACGAATTCAAACAAATTCTCACTACTACATCCACCATTTCAATTTAGAGTCAGTCAAAACTCACATACAAGATTTAAAGTTGAAATTCAAACAAATAGAAGAAAATCAGTTTACTAGTCTCATATGAGAAGAATTTAACGAATTAGATACCAACTTGAAAAACCTGTTACCAATCAGAAGAAGGAAAAGATGGAATCAGTTAGGAACAGTATGGAAGTATATTGCAGGAAGCCCTGACGCTACAGACTCTTAACTTAACAATCAATCAGTCACCGTTCTACCGATTGGTCGTATTTTATCGTAGACACTTATATTAACATTTTTCAACCCTTCAAACTAAATTCATTTAAGCCTGCTCTAAGCAATCTGATCGCTGCGTGTGTATTTTAAATTATCACCACAAGATGAACTGTAATGCTCCTGAATGTCGTACATCAAGTTCTCTTCATCTTTGGAAGTGCAATGGTACATGTGGGCGGAGTTTCCAAGCTGCATGCATTGGCGCCAAACGAGACTGGGAAGACAACCTCCGTAACTATGTGCTCCCACTATGCCAACAGTGTGCTACTAATCTACTCGAAGTGGTAGATTTACGAAAAATTTTAGACAAGCAGATCCATGCATCGTCAGCTAAGACTGCTGACCGGTCATGATAATTCCGGTAGTGTTATTGTCGAGTCAATCAATGCTAAAATTGAAGACACACTAAACCGTTTATCGGACAGGACTATGATCGTGAAAATATATTGGCAACCGCTTCTGCGTCTGGTGATTTTCCATCGGATGTAATTATGGGAATTATGGACGAGGTGAAACTGCTGTCGTCTTTATGTTCGAGAATGCTCACTTCAGTGGAAGCAGGTCACACTTTCAATGCTGCTGATCCACCTCAAAGCCTATCCGTAGAGCTGGCCCAAGATCTAGCATTTGTCAGATCAAAACCGACGATTGATGTCAAGGAGGGTTGGCGTACTCTTGGGTGGAAAAGGATTTGGAGAAATGACTGGACCGATTATGATTCACGGAAACATATTCGGGAACTACGGCAAAAAGCAAAAAAGAAGGCCAACAAGCGGGAAAAAAAACTCTAAAACGTCGCATGAACAAGTAATATACATATAATTTAACAAGTAATATTGAACAAGTAATATCTAAATACGTAATAGCCATCATGCCGGTACCAACGAACCCGCAAGATCAGCAGATTAACGGAGTCACACCACCTGGCCGAAGTCTTGGACACCCGTGAGTAAATTTGATACCTTTTTCATACTAACAGTGTTAAGAAGTGATGAGTTACTCAAAATTTGTTTCGGCACTACAAGATAGACCGAGCACATCGTATACGAAACTCAGATTCGACACTACTAGATAGACCGATCTGCTGTGTTAGCCCCACCGAACCACACAGTCAGTACGTGGAAAGCAACACGATTATGTATACGCCACTATTTTGAGAACATCGTGCTCCAAGTAGACGTCGTTTCTCACCCCCTCACCACGAAACGGTTTCGTGAGCACAAGGCAACATTCGTCGCGATGATAACCAAGTACCGTGGACAATTTGATTAAATCCATGCCGAAAGCTGCTAGTGGCAAAGCACTCAAGCAGGCACGAAAACAGCTGAACATTACACTCAAGACTGTTGGCCTTTCGTAAACTGAAGACAGCTCAGATTCGGATAGCTCCGGTGACCTGTCACACATTATTCCTATTAAAAACCATAGCCTTACCCAACGAATATCTGAGTTATCAATTAACCAAACTACAGGAATGGAACAAATTATGGAGCAATTACGCCTTATAAATACAACATTGTCTTCCTTACTCAACGTCAAGAAACGCACGAACAAACGCTCAAGGAACTAAACCGAACGAACATAGAGAATACACAAAGAACAGATACCCAAACCGAAAACATAGGAGTAGAAGGTTTCTATAGAATCCCAGACCCTATTAAATCCCTACCAACCTATGACGGCAATAGAAAACAACTACAAGCGTGGTTATCTACTGCGGAAACACCTTAAAAATATTCGATCGCAAAATTAATGCACAACTTTATAAGATGTACAGGGTGGCCACACAATCTTAATATAAAAATTCCCGCATTTTTCGCGAATTTTTCCCGCATTTTTGCCTTATTTTCCCGACTGTTAAGATGAGTTAATATAAATTACTCGTAGGTAAATCTCTGAGCTCCCAAACTTCTTCCTGTTTGATTTACCACCAGACATTTTCCATTTATTTGAAATACGCCTTTATGTGCGACAGGATGAGCCAATTTTCAACATATGTTATCAAATTTGGTAGCTCCTTCTTTATTCTAGCCAAAATTTGTCCAAACCATTTTCTTTTCTCTGGAATCCGGCAAACAACGTCAGAGGGCATTGAGCACAGCTGCCCAAATTCTTCTTTCACCATGTGTTAACACCCTTACAAACGCAATTCGCCAAACTTCAAACACATTCACCGCCACATGAAAGATATGTTCATTTCTGGCCTCACCTGTTACAGCCGGGTAGCCAGATCTTCTGAGGGCAGCTTCAACTGTGGTTCAAATCGTGGTTTGGATTTACTTGTTTAGACCAAACGCAAAAACATCGCTGCATTGCTGGTGTTTGTAAATTTTGTTTTATACCGGATCTATTTTGCATCATTTCAGAACTTAAATAAGCTTCTAAGTTTCTTACTGAACGCACTCTTTAAAAATTTAATTTAATGAATTTCTATTTAATTTAATGAAGATCTATGAAAATTGGGTGGAAATATCTACATATAATGAACATGCCAGAAGTTGATTAAACTTCTCGGCAGTTGAATGAAATAATTGGAAGTTTCCAGATAATCATGAAGTTTGCTCGCTGTCTTTCGAGAAGAGAAATGGTGGAACTTTAGAGAAGTTCATTGAATTGCCGAAACATTATTAAAGTTTCTGGAAACTTGGATGAACTTCCAAAAAGTTTGCTGATCATCCATGGAATAGGAACAACTTTCTGGAAATGACGGGAACTTAAAAAATCAGATTTCGCTTTCCAGAAGTTGTTTTAACTCCCAGCAGGTACATATTCTGTGATAAAAAGCAGAACATCACACATATTTAAATAACTTACGAGAAATTGAAAAAAATAAATCTTGGAAGCCGTGGAAAGTCTGTGGAATAGTTAGCATTACCGAGATGTTGTTAAACCGTACAAGAACTTTTTATGATCTCCAAGATTGTGAATAGGTGAAAATAGTTGGTTTCTTTATTCTCGTTTTGGTTGGGTTCGAAAAATTATCGAGTAGTAAGAAGTTTAAGTTCTTCTTAAAACTTAAATACCCTGAACTTTTGGGATGTTTTCCGAGCGATTGGAAAGTTTCTCGATCACCTGGAAAAATCCCTGAAGTTCTAGGAAGCATTCCAAACTTATGGAAAAATTCTTTGAATGTTTCCTAAGCTTTTCGAATGCTCAAAAAATCCAGTTGCCTGTTTATCAGGGACGTTTTCTGAAATTCTGGAAAGTTTCCCGATCTTGGAGGAAGTTTTCTGAAAATCTTAGATAGCAGGATTACTGGAAATTTCCTGAATTGTTGAATCCCCTGAGCATCCGGGAGTTTTTTCGAGCTTCTGTAAAGTTCCCTGAACTTCTGGGAAATTTTCTGAATTTCTGGAACGTTCTCTGAACGTCTGAGATGTTTGCTGACCTTTTGGATAGTTTTCTGATCTTTGGGGGAGTTCCATGATCTTTGTGAGCATTTCCTGAAGTTCTGAGAAGTTGTTTGAATTCATGAGAACCCCTGAACTTCAAGGAAATTTCTTGAACTCCTACATGTTCGCTGAACTTCTAAGAAGTTCTGTATATGTCTAGAAAGTTTCATGAAATTCTAAGAAATTCAATAAACCTCTAGGAAGATCCGCAAACTGTTGAAAAGCTTCACAAATTTCTTGACTGTTCTCTATTGGAAGTTCTCTAATTTTTTGGAAAGTGCCTTGAATTTTTGGGAAGTTCCCTGAACATCTTGAGTAGTTCTATGAACTTCTGAAAAATACCCAAAATAATCTGATAAGTTTTCTAAAATTCTGGAAGCCCCCTGAATTTCAGGATAGTTACCTGAACTTTTGTGAGGAACCCTTTACTTTTGAAAACTTCCCTGAACTCGTGGTAAGCTCCTTGAATTTGTGGACAATTCCCTGAATTTCTAGGAAACAATCTGAATTTCAGGAAAGTTGTCTGAACTTCTAGGTAGAACCCTTAATTTCTGGAAAGCTCCCCGATTTTCTGGAAAGTTCCCTGATTTTATGGTATTTTCCTTTGACATCAGGGAGAATAGCTAAGCCTCGGGAAAGTCTAAGTCAAATCTAAAAAGTATACCGAGCTTCTGATGAGTTCCTTGAGTTTTTAAGTGCACTGAATTTACAAGATTTTTTTCGAACTTTTGGGAGAAAATTTGTGTCTATCAGTTTGTTAACCTTTTCCGATATTGGGGGCGTAAATACTGCGGGCTGTTAGTCTCATGGACAGATTTGTAAAATTTCCTCAGGGTCACCAACCCCCAAGTTTTCGTTGACAGAACTAGCTGAGGACATACGCCAACATCCGTTAGGCTGCAGTGCACCTATGAAACACTGAGGCCAACATATCCAGCTGCATCGCAACAGCTGGAAGCAGTCATCAGTGGACTCTAGTTGTCGCCTAATGGATCATATCCCTTGGCATGTTGAAATGTCGCAAAAAGTGCTTCTTGTCATAGGTTGGCGTGGCGCTATCTATCATTATCAGCACTATCTAATATCGTTTAAATGAGATGCATGCATTCACACACTCACCACCACTCAAACCAATTCGTGGCAAAAAGTTTGCGAAAAATCCTCGGTCTCTGAAAAAAACAAAACTTCTGATCTCTGGATATTGTATGACTGACAAGATGATAGGTGTTGGTGGGTTTAACAACAAGAAATACTACACCGGTGCGGGGAACGCAAAGTTTGTCTGTTTTAGCTGGTTCTTTTTAAGTTTGCTGATGCAAATCAACTATAAAGATGTAAAAATAGACCACCGCTGAAGATGCTCCAAGCGGTACGTTTTAAACAGGCTGAACAATGAGATCGGTGGACCGAGTAAATGACAAAAACGCTACTCAAATCATTTGAAAAAGGTGTGAGTATGGTTCCTTCTATATGACAACAATTCCCGATGACTTTCCTGAATTTCTGCGCCTTGTTGTCCCGCATATCAGCCGTAACAAACAAAATAGAGGGCAAAGCTAAAGATATTCTTTGTCTTGCGGGCAACCCTCAAGGCTTCGATTCCATTAAAACATTATTAATCAACGCATTAGGTGACCGACAAGAGTTATCCACCTATAAGAGCCAGTTGTGGCAACATAAGATGACGGATGGAATGAGCATCCATAAATATTATCAGAAAACAAAAGAATTAATACAAAATATTAAAACACAGAGGACGCATATGCTTTCCTATGTAAATTTAAATCGCAAGAAATCGTAGCAAGTTCAGTCATAGACAAATCCAATAAATTTACCAAACCCCCTTTTAAAAACGAAGGTTTCAAATGAGCACCTTTGATGATTCAAATTTTAACAGAACACAATACCAATCCCAGCCACCTGAGGAAAAACCCAAACCATTCCTACCAAAATCAACCCCGATGGACGTTGATCCATCACTTCGGAGTAGACTGACCCTAAACAGAAAATTAACTAACAATACAGAGATAACACCCCTGAAAACAACGAAACAGACGAGGAAGAAGACGAAATCTTAGAAGGCAACACAAATTTTTGCGTGACAAAAATAGACACTCCCCAAACTTAAAACAAAACTCTGACTTCTTACCATACATACTGACTTATGACAGAAACAATAACAGGAAAATACGACTTCTTATTGATTCTAATGCCAAAGGAGTACAGATTGAGAAACAGTCTGAACAAACGCACCACTTATTAGCCAAAAGCGCGAGTGTGTCTTCAGACTCCGAAGAAAGCTCTGCCTCCACAGACTCTGGAGACTTAGCACATATCCCAGTCGATCATAGTCTATCACTGGAGATCCTTTCTCTATACGAGAACAATAACATGGAGGAATTTAACTCCAAACTTAACACCCTGATGGGTATGGTAGAAAGCATGGCTACAACGCAGACAGAACATGCCACATTATTTAATCAAATACAATCACGGTTGAATGAAAATACACCCCGAGCTTAACACCAAACTATTAACGTTGAACAATTTTTCAAAATACCTGACAATTAAACGCCTGGCTGACAACAGCCGAAGAAACGTTAAATGCATTCGAGGAGTACGTTACTTCTTTACAATATAAAATGTATGTAACCGCGGTAGTAAGCAAGATTCAAGGAAAGGCAAAAGACATCATATGTCTTGTCGGAAATCCAGAAAATTTCGAAAATATAAAAGAGGTTTCAACAAATGCCCTTGGCGACCGCCAAAAGCTCTTAACTTAAAAGTGCTAACTATGGCAATGTAAAATATTCGAAGGAATGAGTATTGCAAGATACTACCATATATCCAAAGAGATTGTCCAAAACATTAAAACCTTAGCTAATCAAAAAGCAAATTATCGTAAAAATTGGGAAGTTATAAATGATTTTATAGAAGATGACGCCATAGCAGCTTTTATCGCTGGCTTGAGTGAATCGTACTTCGGCTATGCTCAAGCCGCAAGACCAAAAGACATAGAAGATGCTTACGCATTTCTTTGCAAATTCAAATCAAAGGAAATTATGGCAAAAAGCATGGCTTCTGATGGCTTTTCCAGATAAAAATCAGGGATATAAGGAATTCGAAATAAGGTCAATTAACAAACGAAACCAACCATCAACATCAAATACAACCCAAAACAAAAAACCATTTTAATTTGAAATTCAAAATTTGAAAACAAAGATTCTGAACCAATGGAAACAAAAACTACTCGGAGTCGTTTAACTATAAATAGCAACGTAACCACCAACCGCGAGTCTGAAGAAAACATTTCAGCAGACCCAAACTTAGAAACCGAATCGGATGATGTATCAGATGCAGCGCCTAGTTTTCCGCGTTAATGCAACCATTTCTGTTCAACATAGAGTTGAATGCGCGCGGGATTGTTTTTCTGCCCGGCGAACGAGCCAACCGGCAGGTGCTTGCGTAGCAGCAAAGCTACCCGCCGGCGACAAAAAAAAAAGTAAACTTTATTTCGACTCCGCAAAAAGTTTATTACGACCCAGAAAAACAACCGCGCGGGCATCGGACGAGAAGTCTAGGACACAGTGAGCATGAGTGACGAGAACCCGCAATGTGGCGAGAGTTCTAGATTTTCTGAGAGTCGTTTTTTTTTGAGGTCGATATTTAAGCCCCGGCGGGGCGAAGACGAGGGTCTTTTTTTAGTTGTAAGTTTTGCCGAGCAGGACGGGCACCGCATCTGGTGACAGCGAAAACGGCCTGGGAGCCTGGTGCGCTATTCTGACTGGTACCTAGAACCAGGGACATGTAGTAGTGGTAATAAGAATTTAGTGAAGAGTTTTAGTGAATTGTTGAACAAATTAGACTAGGACTTGGCTTGCATAGTGTTGGACGAAAGAATCCAAAAGTTCGCAGAGGAAAGTTTCGAGGATTGTGTGTAGGTGTACGGGAATAGTCCGACAATTACTGTAGAAGAACGGCAACAGGAGGTGGCGGGAGATTTTTGCTGCTCAATTTGGATCCAACGGAGAAATTGCTGTCAGTGACAAAAATAAAGACTGTGCAGTTTCGGTGGAACAGACGAGCATCGCGACGAAAGCAGTATTGTTCTGGTAAGTGAAAAACTGAATATATATTCTGATTTTTATAAAACAATATTGCAATCAAATTCGGTTAGCTATACATTCAAAAAAATAAGTCACATTTCTAGTGGAACATTTCCACTGAAATTTCAAATAACTTTTATGTGATTTCCCCATGGAAAATTGCACCGCAGTCGTGTGGATCAAATGTGTCGAATAAATTGTATATGATTACACAAGTAGAAATCTTCATTCTATGTGATATTCAGATGAGAATCACTGGTTTTATTATTGGAAAATATTCAAGTGTATGTGTTGTAGTAGCTAGGTGAAATATCTTTTCAGTGTAGTTGAATTTTTTTTTTCATAGTGACAATTTCTTAAATGTCAGATTCTAGCGTACTAGAATTGACACAAGTAAACGATTTTGAGCAACTTGAAGAAATTCAAGAATTTATTTTCAAGGAGTTTAAAAATATAAACAAAAGCAGATACAGAACACGATCCAAACAAGGAATTTTCCATAAAAGAGAAGCGTTAAACGCTGCTATAGAAGAATTCGAGCATATTGTAAAAAAAAAATGAAAATCTACAGTGATGAAAATGATACAGTTATTTGGAACGAACTGACCGATATGTTAGAGATAATAAAAGTTAAACATAGCCATTGTTTAGAACTACTGGAACAAACGAAACCTATTGAAGATTCAGTGTTTCGTTCTGGGACGGTTAGAAATTTACGGAATAGACGCGTATCTTGCAGTGAGTCTATTTCCGAGGAAACGGAAAAATTAACAAACTTCGAAGTTTCAATCTCGGGGACGGATTTATATTTTGGCCCAATCCGAGATCCCAATATTTTGTCATCAATGGTTATTGACGATGATGATAGTGACTCCGATGCTAAAACATCGGCATTAAACGCATTACGAGATTTCAGTTTAAAATTTGATAAAGTTTATAAAAGTTATATTGCAAAAATGGCATACGAGTTCCCTACTACGAAGGCAATTCAATGCATTCCGGAGTTTCGAGGAGCCACTGTTGAATTAGATGGATTCTTATTTCAGATTGAGCATTTCGCTAATGCTCTTCCCAAAAAACGAGAAGATCAACTGGACAACCCTGTTAACACTGCGGAAACGGAATTAATTTATGTTGTTTTATCAAAATTGAAAGGTCCTGCTGCTGCACAGTTTAAGCGTATTAATGCAGAGACGTGGAGAGAAGTCAGAGATAATCTTCAAAAAGAGTTTGGGGATAATCTCAAACTGGAGGAAGTTTTCCGTAAGGTTGAAACATTGGAACAGGGTCCAACTGAAACTTTCCAAAGTTACAAGACCGACATTAATATTGAAGGCTCATATTGATGAATATGAAAAGAACCACGAGCGTCTGAACAACGACAACGAAACATATGCACAACGTAATCTTAGACTCCATTTCCTGGGCGGTCTTAAAAACAGGAATTTGAAGACTTTAGCAAAGCCTCATAAGGGAGAGACTCTAGAAGACCTGATGGAATATTTAGAAGAGGATTGTATAGATGTGGAACGATATAGAACACATCGAAAAAGATTGTAAGATTGTCATATCGCGGAATCCCAAAGACAAAGAGCCAAAGATTCTAAACACTATAGGCAGCAAAACAATTTCGAGAATTTCAGAGGCAATAATGATCACCACAGAAACAGAGCATTCAACTCTGAACCTAATGATCACCAAAGAAATTGGAGTCACGATAGGAATGAGAGGCCTCAAGGAGGGTATTCTAACAATTAGCACCGGAACATCAATTTTGGAGGGCAAAACGATTACAGGAACTTTAATAGGAACCAAAATAATTATTACCCAAGAAACGAGCGAGAGCGGTTTTCTGGAAATGATGATTCATACCGTAACTATAGGGACCGTCATGAAAGTAACTGGCAAAGAAATTACAGACACCAGTTTGAAAGCAGGAATTACCGTAGTAATGATAATACCCAAAATAACAGCAGGGATTACAACAGAAATGAACCTCCTCGACAAGACTACAGAAGTAGAAACAATGACTATCGAAACAGGGGGAGATACGAGCAGGGTCGAGAGAATAATTGGAATGATAGGAATTACAATAACAATCAGGAACGAAAAACCTGAATGAGAGGGATTCGTATAGGAAAAAGATAGAAGAATCCCACTGTTTCTGCACACAAATGGTCAAGAAAGAGGAAAATGATCAGATTCAAAAGTTTGCTAAGACCCGAAACCCGGACCGGAAACACTTGCAAAACTGAAGGCACATATTAATTTCGAGAACGAAACCATTACGCTTCTAGAAAAACAATTTTCGTACTAAAAATTTTACCCCACCAACAATTTTATAATCATTTCGTAACCGTCGAAACCACCAACAATAGCGACTGGTTTGTACCCACTTATCAAAAACTTTGCAAGAAAACCTTCATACAACCTGGACTATACAAAGCAGAAAACCAAAAATCAGTCATACACATAATTTCTACATCAAAACACCCCGTCAATTTACCAAAACTTCGACTGACCGTGAACAATTTCGAAACAATTCCCCCAAATTCAATCAGTAATGCACTATATGTCCCCAATAATGACATAAAAAAAACATTATCAAAACAAACCACCTCTCAACGTTAGAAAATTCCGAACTAATACGCGTTCTGCAGGAACACCAAGATGTGATTCAAAAGCAAGGTTAAAAGCTCACATGCACTTCAGCAACGAAACACAAAATCCTAACCACAAATGATTCTCCTATCTATCCAAAATTACATCATCATCGTTCTAGCGACACGTTCGGGCGTGTTTTTCGCTCGCGCTCTGAAAAGTGTTTCAGTTCTATTTAGTTCGCGCGCTCGGTGTGTACGTAGTGCACCGTATCCCTGCTGCTCCCTCCTATAGGATGAAGATAGAGGAGACGCCGCCCGATGTGGCTGGCACGTCCGCAAGAAAAGTCAAGCGGAAGAAGCCCGACGTCGACGCCGACGTGAATCAGCAGCTGCTGAGTAGCAACGCCTTTAGCGCGCTTGCTAACGTATCCCAACCGATTGTTTCCACACCGGAAAGTAATCGGACACCCAAGCAACCGCCCCTAGTGGTGAAAAACGTCGATTTCGCGACGCTGGCCACGAAAATGGAGCCCTGCAAGGCTCGATTAACATATAAAATCACCAGGTTTGGCACAAGGATCCATTGCTCCACCACCGACGACTACAATAAAGTGCGCAAGTATCTCGATGATCTGGGATTCGAGTACTACACGCATAACAAGCCATCCGATCGGCGTGGTTCTACGAGGTCTTCCACTGTTGGCACCGGAAATCCTCATCAATCGACTGAAGGAGGAACACGACCTGGATGCCAAAGCTGTGCACATCATCAGACGAAAGGGTGAATTTGCAACCCAAGATGAGGCCTTCTATCTGGTTCACTTCGCCAAAGCATACACCAACCTTACCAAACTGCGCGAGGTTAGGCAGGTTGGACAGATCCTGGTACGTTGGGAAGCGTACCAAAACAAGCGCGTGGATGTTACACAGTGTATGCGTTGCCTGTACCATGGTCACGGCACCCGGAACTGTCACCTTAGGACAAGGTGCAACAACTGCGGCGGAACTCACGACACTGAAGATTGCCCGTCGAAAGATTCTCCTGCCAAACGGTGCGCCAACTGTGGCTGTGCCCACCCAGCTACGGACCGTAGCTGCCCGAAACGAGCCGAGTTTCTTCGAATTCGACAACAATCTTCGGCCAACCAGAAGGGCCGAAAGCAATCCAATAAGACCCCACCAGCTCCTGTCTTGAGTGATGCAAACTACCCTGCGCTGCCGAAAAGTTCGACACCTGCCGGAATTCCAAGGTTCGTGGCTCCTCAGTCCACCCCCGGGATAAACCAACAAAGGCGTACCGACCCTCGAATCAGAGCTGGTGTGGCCGCTGCCCCTTCCGAGGAAAACAATGATGCCGAGCTGTGGACCATCTTTACGGAATTCCGTGGAAGACTTCTGCGGTGCAGGACAAAATCGGACCAGGTGGAGGTCCTAGGATATATGGTGTGCAAGTATGGGGTCAACTGAGCCCCGCACCATCCGTGTATCCAACTGGAATGCTCGCTCTGTAAGGGCGAAAAAGATTGAGCTGGAAAACTTCCTTTCCCAGCAAAAGATCGACGTGGGAGTGATTTCGGAGACCCGGCTAAACCCGAAAACGAACTTCTCGCTCCCGGAATACATCATCGTCCGACTGGATCGTCCCAACGCAAGTGGCGGCGGTGTGGCAGTGGCCATTAGAAAAAGCATCGGTTACGAGATACTACCGCACCCGAAGACCAATGTCATTGAAGCCATCGGCGTGAAAATCATCGCCCACCCTGGAGACATCACGAGCTTCGCCGTTTACATGCCTCGGCAATGTGTTGACAGCGATGGTACCTCCCAACGCTTCGTGGAAGACCTCGAGAAGCTCACCATCAACCGATCTCGCTTCATAGTGGCCGGCGATCTCAATGCTCGCCACACCCTGTGGAGAAATCATTCGGCCAACAAGAACGGCAACCTTGCGCTATCCACTTCCCAGACGATCCGCCCTTCCTATACCCAGCTGAAAGAACATCCACCTTAGATGTGTTTCTATCCGACTTGGCACTGTCAAAGCCGGTCACACATCACGAGCTAAGCTCCGACCACTACCCGGTGGTGTGCGAACTGGACTGCAATCCAACACCAGACCCGCTGACGATGAGACGGGATTACCACCGAGTCAACTGGGTGGACTTCAGTCGTCGGGTGGACTCTCTCCTTCCTGATGACCCGGACGTATCGTCAGTCGATGCCATCGACAACCAACTCGGGCTATTCGAGGAAACAGTCCACGCCGCAGAGGAAGCCTGCATCCGATGGGTACCAGTGAGGAAGCAATACATGACGATCGATCGCTACACTCGACAACTCATCCAGCAACGGAACACAGTTCGTCGACAGTTTCAACGTGCCAGATGCCTGATCAAGAAGGCAGAACTTTCCATCCTCAGCCATCAGATTAGCGGTCGAATGTCGGCCATTAGGAACCAGCAGTTCTCCAACAGCATCGCACAAATGAACGACCATTCGAGACCATTCTGGAAGGTGGCAAAGGTTCTTAAACAGAAACCTAAAGGAGTCCCGCCACTGAAGGATGACAATAGAGACATCATGGTAACCCCGTCGGAGAAGGCCAACGCAATCGCCAACAAACTAGTGGAGGCTCACAACCTCGGTGCCAACATGGTGAGTCCCCATGAAGCTGCTGTTCAGCAATCCATTCGCCAGCTCGTGGAGCAAGTCGATAACGAACGTTTCGTCGGCCAAGTGACGGAAAAAGAAGTTCTGGCAGCAGTGACGTGCGGGAAAAACATGAAGGCACTCGGATACGATGTCATCTTCAACCTGGTGCTGAAGCAACTCTCCGGCAAAGCGTTCCGCTTCCTGGCGAATATCTTCACCCGGTGCTTCCAGCTGGACCATTTTCCAACGAGGTGGAAGATAGGGAAAGTTATCCCTATTCTTAAACCTGGCAAGGTCCCTACTGCCCCTACACGCTACCGGCCTATCACGTTGCTGTCGGCTGTCAGCAAACTGTTCGAGCGGCACATCCTCCAGCGGCTGATGCTACACGTTGACGAGAACCACGTCATAATACCGGAGCAATTCGGTTTCAGACGGGGTCACTCTACCGTCCATCAGCTGGTCCGAGTGGAAATTATTATCCACCGCAACAACGCACTTTCCACCAACACGGCCATGGTCCTCCTAGACGTGGAAAAAGCTTTCGACAACGTGTGGCACGACGGTTTGATCCATAAGCTTGTGCAGGCGAACTTCCCGAGCTACCTGACGAGGATGGTAACCGACGAGCTACCTAACCGACCGAACATTCTGGATATTTTTTGCAGGAGCATCGTCCGAGTCGAAAACGATCCCAGCCGGTGTACCCCAAGGTAGCCTTCTAGGCCCCATTCTGTACAATCTGTACACTTCGGACGTCCCTCAACTTCCAGCTGGCTGCCGTCTGGCGCAGTACGCGGACGACAGTGTAATCATGGCAAACGGTCGAATGCCGATGAACTACCGGTCCCAGTTGCAACAAGGAGTGACCGCGTACGTGACGTACCTCAGCAGCTGGAAGATTAAAGTCAACGAAGGAAAGACCCAAGCTATCCTGTTCCGGCATCGACCATCGCCGAAACTTCTGCCTTCACCCGATTGCTTCATCCGGGTAAACGGATGCCCCGTTGATTGGATGGATGACGTCCGATACCTGGGGGTCACCATCGACAACAAAAGGAACTACCGTGTTCACACCGACTACCTGCGGAACAAGTGCATCGGCCTGCTCAAAGCACTTTATCCGTTGATAAATGGACGGTCCCGGCCATCGCAGCGGAACAAACTTGCTGTCTTCAAGGCAATTATCGCCCCGGTGGTGAACTACGCCATGCCTGTGTGGGGGACTTGTGCAGAAACCCACATCAAGAAGCTCCAAGTCGTCCAAAATCCACCGCTACCCACACCATTTCAAAAGAGATATACAAGAGCAAATTCAAGAAGAAGCTATTGGCCAACAACCGGTGCGCCGTTCTGGAGAACGGCGATACACCGAAAATAGAGAAGAAGGAGAAAATGCCACCGCTGTTCGTGAAGGGATTCCCAGAAGGCTTACTGGATAAGGTGTACCACTACATCAATAAGGGCCTACGATGCACAATTCAGCTCTGCTCGCAGGGTTACAAGCTGATGGTTTCGGCACTTTCCCATTACAACGCTGTCAAGGAAATCCTGAAGCAGATAAATTGGCAGTATTTCACGCACGACATCGAAGCCAACAAACCATTTAAGGTGGTTTTGCGTGGCCTTCCGGAGAAGAAAACGGAGGAACTGGCCGACGAACTAAAGGCCAATGGGCTCAAACCGGTGCAAATAAAGAAGATGCGTCGGCATGACATCTCGAGAAGCTATCGGGATCAACTCTGATGAAGGACCTCCAGAACATCAGAGCCTTGTTCCACATCGTCGTCAAGTGGGAACGCTACCAACCGATCCACCGTGATGTCATTCAGTGCCAGAACTGCCTAATGTTTGTGCATGGCACCAAAACATGGCGAAGCGCTGCGTCGATTGCGGCAAACACCACGGACCCGACGTCCATGTAAAAACTTACAGATACCCTCAAACTCATAAACCTGAAGTAGAAAGGCAAATTAATGATATGTTGGCTGATGGCATAATACAGCAATCGATTTCTCCTTGGACATCACCAATATTGATTGTACCAAAAAAAAGCAGATATTAATGGACAAAAGAAATGGCGCATTGTGGTCGACTACCGCAAACTTAACGAAAAAACTATCGACGATAAGTTTCCTATACCAAATATAGAAGAGATTTTGGACAAACTGGGTAGAAGCACCTACTTTACTATTTTAGATCTCAAATCAGGCTTCCACCAAATAAAAGTGGAACCTAGAGATCGTCAAAAGACTGCTTTTAGTACCGACAAAGGACATTTTGAATTTATTAGTATGCCCTTTGGACTCAAAAATGCACCCGCCACTTTTCAGAGGGTGATGAATAGCATTTTATCAGAATTAATAGGCAAATGCTGTTTGGTATACTTGGATGATATAATTATTTTTGGTAATTCATTGCAACAACATCTTGACAACTTGAGTAAAGTCCTAAAGAAAATCTCTCAAGCTAATTTAAAAATCCAACTAGACAAATGTGAGTTTTTGCAAAAACAATGCGAATTTCTTGGTCACATTGTTACAAAAGCCGGAATAAAACCAAATCCGAACAAAATTGAAAAAATTGCTAATTGGCCAATACCTAAGACAACCAAACAAATAAAAGGATTTCTCGGACTTTTGGGGTATTATCGGAGATTTATTAAGAATTTCACTAAATTAACAAAACCTCTTACGAAATGCTTAAAAAAAGAAACAAAAATAATTCATGACGAGAAATTCATAAAATGCTTCAATGAATGCAGACAAATGCTTATGTCTGACCCGATACTACGGTATCCTGATTTTGAAAATAAATTTATCTTAGAGACAGATGCTAGTGATTTTGCATTAGGAGCTGTCCTATCACAAAAATTTGAAGATTCGAAAGAGCACCCGATTGCGTATGCATCACGTACTCTAAATGACACTGAGTGCATTTGGTCTTCTAAGGAAAAAGAACTTGCCGCCATTGTATGGGCTATAAAACATATCAGGCCCTACATTTATATTTTGTACCACAACTGAGGACTCCAACTGAGGATTGATCATAAAGCCTTGGTATGGCTAAGACAAAAAAAAAGATTTGAATCGTAAATTGCTAAACATGAAACTCGAATTAGAGGAATATGAATTTGACATAATTTATAAAAAGGGTACCTTGAACAGAAATGCGGATGCTTTATCTAGACTTGAACCAGAACAACAAGTTGTGGCTGAACTACATGCAACCAGCGATGATAGCATGACACAACATTCTGCAGATACGGATGATGGTGATTTCATTCTTAGCACAGAAAAACCATTGAATGAATTTAGAAACCAAATCATTCTCGAACAATCAAATGACGAAACTTTTTTGATATATCGATCGTCAATCAGTTCGGACGCGTTTTAATTTCGTTCCTCGCCACGTGCGTTTTCGCGTTTTTTTTACATACCTACGTTTCGATTTTTGCTTACGCGCATTTTGTTCGTCATGAGCTGTGAAATTTGCTCGCTCGATTCTACCGCCGATACGGTATTGTGGACCTGCATAGGATGTTCGCGTGCCTTTCATGCCGCCTGCGTGGGAGTATCTGTCCAGCGCAACTCTCTTAGAAAAAAGGATAAAAAAATTGATGTTATGTCTTATGTGCTGCCGTGCTGCAGCTCCTGCCAAACCCTCATAACACTTAATTTCGAAGTTCAATTGCTGACAAAGCAACAGGCTGAACTAGCCGAAAAAGTGGAAAGCAACACGCAGGTTACCCATCGCGCGACGAAGCAAATTAATGCTACTGTTTTGAATGAGGGAATCTGCCGCCTTGAGGGTATGCTCAACGAAATACAAAATGAGCTCACGGTGATCAAAAGCAGCGGCTCTGCTGGCCTTAAAAATCACATAACATCGCTTTGTGATATTGCCATGAAAAATTCTAGAGAAAATGTATTTACGTTAATGGAATCAATGACGTCTGGTTTAACCAATGACCTGAAACCTTTGAATGAACAAATTAAAAAGATCAGCAGCACAACTGAATTTATAGCTTCTGGTAATGTTATGTTCAAAAATCCGATGTTTGGAACAGACATAATGGATGAGCTGAAATCTCTATCAGCCAACTTAAATGCAATTGAGTCGAAAATTATTTCTCACTCACCGGATGCCTCAGACTCGCTCGAAGATGAGCTCAATGATGCCAATAATATTCTACCGGTTCAGTCAGGCTGGCGCCTTCTTGGAACGAGAAAAGTATGGAAAGCTGACTGGACCGACTACGACAAACGCGAATTGCATCGTTTAAAACAACAAAAACAAGCCGAAAATGCAAGAAGGCGAAAAAAGCAATCGCGGAACAACTACAGCAATAACACTCATTACAATAGAAATGAAACCAGTAGGCCCAGCAATATTCAAAACAATCGCCATCGAAATTCAAGACATCCGCAAGACAACTACCAGTACACCAACAATTTTTGCAACAACGACGGAGCTCTTAATATCAGCTTACTACCACCGGACAGAATACTTCTTGCGGCAGCGAAGGAAAGATTTTCCAAATCACCGAATGAGACACCGACGACCCACCGGCCAATACAGTTCCAGAGAGGGGAAATCCTGAACCCCTACCCGGCTCATGACGAAGTTACACGATCTTCTCCTGGCAGACAACCCAACTGGACGTCCCATGGTTGCTTTTCAAATTCTGCTGCATCATGTGAAATATGCCAGTGCCATGCTCATCATTCGTGTTTTCTACGCAACTGACGAATTTCTCAGAGGAAGGATATGACGATGCGGATAATCAGCCCGGCGATCACAGCATTTTTCTAAACAGTACTAATTCCGGACAGGTGAATATTAGTCAACGTCCATTAAGCTCTTCACCCCACCCTCATTCCACGAATGAAATCACGGTATATTGTCAAAATTTTAATCGGATGAAAAGCGCTGCTAAGATCAGCGAAATTCAAAATAAAGTTTTCAGTAGTTTTTATACCGTGATTCTAGCAAATGAAACCAGTTGGGATGAGAGTGTAAGAAGTGAAGAGGTTTTTGGTAATAATTATAATGTTTATAGAGATGACCGTAATTATCGTCAGGAAAAAGTCAGGAGGTGGAGTTTTAGTTGCAATTTCAACTGAATTCAATTCCGAAATAATTACCACAACAAAATTTAAAGAATTTGAGAATGTATGGACAAAAGTGCAGGTGAGAGACGAAACTCATGTGTTTGTTTCGGTGTACTTTCCTCCAAACAATGCCCGTAAGGAAATTTATGATAAGTTTTTTACTAATTCCGAAGAAATTGTGTCTTGTTTACCCCCTGAAGTAAAAATACATATATATGGTGACTTTAACCAACGCAATGTTGATTTTATTGCTGACATTGATAATGAAAGTATCCTACTTCCAATAATAGGGAAAATGAGACGCTTAATTTCATATTTGACAAAATTGCTGATTTAGGACTTCATCAAATAAATCATGTGAAAAATCAACAGAACTGTTATTTAGACTTTCTGTTGACAAATATTATCGATGACTTCTGTGTTAGTGAATCATTGACTCCAATATGGAGAAATGAAATCTTTCACACAGCAATAGAGTATTCTCTTTTGTACAAGAAAATGAGTCGCCTGATTGCGGACTCGAGGAAGTTCTTGACTATAAATCAGCTAATTATTCTAACATAAGAACCAAACTAAACTTAATTGATTGGCAAACAGTATTTAGGAATGAAGAGAATGTTGAAAGTGCGACTGAAGTGTTCTACACTAAGTTGTTTGCAGTTATCCAGGAAGAAGTACCAGTTAAAAGACGTAGACGAAAAGTATTCTCAAAGGATCCAGTTTGGTTCGATAAACAAATTAAAAATTTAAAAAACCGTAAACAAAAAGCGCATAAGATTTACAAAAAACTAAACAGTTCCGTTAATTTAGAAAGCTATTTGAACATTTGTGATGAACTTAATTTGGCTATGAATGTTGCATTTGAGGAGTATAATTCAAAAATTGAACGTGAAATTAAAAGTTGCCCAAAAAACTTTTTTAATTACGTGAATACAAAATTAAAATCCGACAATCTTCCATCCCGTATGTATTTGGACAATAATGAAAGTAATAATACAGAAGAAATATGCAATTTATTTGCCAAGTTTTTTCAAGAAACATACACAACATACTCAGAAGCAGATCGTGATCGGCAATACTTTGGGTTGTATCCTGAATATTCCAGTGACATAAGCGTGAATCAAATCTATGTGCATGAAATCTTGGAAGGGTTAAAACATTTAGATGCAACGAAAGGCTCGGGACCGGATGGAGTTCCTTCTTTGTTTATGAAGACTTTAGCAACTGAGCTTACTTCTCCATTATTTTGGCTTTTTAATATGTCACTGGAATCCGGAGACTTTCCAAAATTATGGAAGAGCTCATTTCTAGTGCCTATTTTTAAGTCTGGTAAAAAATCTGATATTCGTAATTATCGGGGTATAAAGGGTATCCACGTTGAAATTGCCACACACAAAATTGATTCGCAAAATTCGAGTTTTCATCCGATTGCCATCAAATTTTCAGGGATTGAGAAATAACTATTAAACTTCATTTTACCATTTTACTCGTATTTTATTTACAGTCCATACGCAAATGCCCGCACCTTGGCCTTAACCCCGGTCATAAGATTCTGCACAACCTGTGAATCAACCGTTTTTTGCATGTAAACCCATACTTTCTTCAGTTCCTCGACTGTCTTCACTACCTTAGGTCGTTTAAGAAGGTGCTGCTTCATAATCGCCCAGTACTTCTCGATGGGGCGGAGCTCCGGAGTGTTGGGAGGGTTGAACATTTTCGGCACGAAATTGACCTTATTGTCCGCATACCACTTCAGCACGTCCTTGGAGTAGTGGCATGAGGCCAAATCCGGCCAGAAGATTGTTGGGACGTTGTGGGCCTTCAGGAGAGGAAGCAGCCGCTTCTGGAGGCACTCTTTTATGTACACCTGTCCGTTCATCGTGTCTTGGGTCACGAAAGGTGCACTCCGCTTCTCGCACGAGCAAATGGCTTGCCAAACCAGGAATTTCTTCGCAAATTTGCACATCTTCTAAGTGCGGACATGCTCCGGAACGCTGAACTTATCCTTGGCCGTGAAAAACAGGTTGCCGGGGATCTGTTTGAAGTCGGCCTTCACATATGTTTCGTCGTCCATGATGCAGCATTCAACTTTCGTCAGCATGTTGAGGTACAACTTCCTGGCACGGGTTTTGGTGGACTTGTTCTGCTTCTCATCGCGATTAGGGGCCTTATGTACCTTGAACGTTCGAAACCCAGCCTTAGTTTTGGCCTTCTGGACAAAACTTCGACTTAGGTGCAGCTTCTTAGCCACATCCCGAACGGAGGCGTTCGGATTTCGGTTGAAGGCCCCAACTACGTGGTTGTGATTTTTGGTGTTGTACGGAATACTTTTTCCTTCACTTCTGGGCTTCCGATCGGTGGTCAACCGTTCCTCGAACCGCTTAATCACTCGCGACACCGTGCAATTCGCGATTCCCAACGTTTTAGCGATGGAACGATGCGAGAGATCCTTGTTCTCGTGATGAATGCGCAAGATTTTATCACGCACGAGCTGTTATTTCGACTCCATTTCCGCGAGTTTTGATCACAGGACTTTAAAACTTGCAGGATGTAAATAATGCACTATGAACTAAATCCACCAAAATTTTCATTAAATTCTACCCAACGGTTAAAAAGTTAGAGCAATTTCATAGTGTGGCAATTTCATTGACGACGACAAATAAATAAGAAAGTAACGTTGAAACTTCAAGAAGTTTTTACCACACTATACCAGAGTAACCATTAAGAGAACAGTCTTTGGTCCAGCTATTCTGATAAATATTTTTGAAAGAATATGCAAGTCTCTACCTGTACAAATGGCATCTTCTGTGAGCTGACATATTGTGGAACTTGCAAATTATATACAAAAACTATTATTCCCGAGCTAAAACGTTCAAAAATATTCTGGACAGAGAAAATTTTAGTTGATGTAACCGAAGAGCTAAAACAAGATCAGATCATTCAAACACGACATAATACTAACCATAGAGGGATCATTGAGATTTCCAAACATATTAAAACAAAGTACTTTTCCCAAACATAAAATCAATAGTGTGCAAACTATGTCAAAAAAGTAAATACAAGCGACACCCATATAAAATGAAATTCAAATTTACCCAGCTACCATCAAAACCATTGGAAATTGTTCATCTGGATATTTTTATAAATAAGAGGGAAAAACAACTTAACATTTTTTATACACCATTCACATATATCCAAGCATTTTCCCAATTTATAGCAATTATTGGCAAGCCAAACCTTCTTGTGATGGATTCTGAAACTTCATTTACTTCAGTAGCTATGCGAGAATTTTTAGATGAAAACCAGATAGAGTACCATTTTACAAGCTTGAGGCCAATCATCCTCCAATGGAACAGTGGAAATCGTTCACCGCACTCTCGAGAATTGCACAGTATCTTATCAAATAAAGAATCCACTGAAGACCTATCAGAATCCACAAAAATAAATTTAGCAATCGCTATTTATAATGATTCGATACATACTCAAACGAATCTAACACCAAAGAATTTCTCCATGGAATGCGCAATAATTCCACAGTCCCTGCAAATTTGGACGAGAGAATAAGACAAAGAATTTTTTTCAGAGAAATGAAGGAAAAGCAGTTTGAAAAGAAAGAAAAAGAATTAAAGAAAATTAACCGAAATAGAGAAACCCTGAAGATTTCGAAACAAAACCGAACAGTTTACGAACGAAAACGGAATATTTCAAACACCAAGAAAGATACAAAGAAATCAAAGTGAATGAAAACCGAGACGCATGTATAATCGACAAAGATCAAAGAAAAATCATAAATCAAAATTGAAACGAAAACGAAAATTCACATAAAATCATTAAAGAAAAAAGTGCGAGGCATTATACAAATCATTTGCAAAGTAGAACATTTTTCGATACCTTGCAATATCAATCTATTGTTACAAACAATTGATCTAGAAATCTTTGAAGAACTTTTACATCAATATGGCTCCTTGATAATTCAAATAGGGCCCAAAAAAATTCGACTCTTAAAAGTTGCTTCCAAAAACACAAACATTATTCTAAGCAGAAAAAGAGCCATAAAAATATTAGGTACTATGATAAAGGAAATAACAGGAAAGCTTGATCACAATGATCTGAATAGTCTTAACAGTTACATCAAAAATTACAATTATCAAATGACAAAATTATTACAGAAAACAATAAGCAAGTTAGAATAAATTAAGACATTCAAGAGAGTATTAATAATTTGACAAAAATTGCTAGAAAAGAACTAGCAGAGGTAGCCAAACTAACGAATGAGATAGGAACAAGGTTGAACTAAAAAGTCACCTGGGAACCAATTTTACACATCCAACGAATAATATTCAACCTCGACATCATCAGAAGCAACTCAACACAATTTTCGAATCGATTCAGTTTGCCAAAATAGGAATAATTGCTAAAGACATCATTCACCCAGAGGAATTTAAAATCATAAAACGGAAACTAGAATTACAAGGAATAGTTTTATTAAGCGATCGATCAAGTTCCTACGAGTACTTGGAAGCTGCAGCCTATTATAATGGTTCATCTTTTGTTTTCGTCATAAAGATACCACGTTTTTGGAAGGATATTACCAACACATTATCATTGAAAATCTTCCCGTTCATGGCGAAGCTATTCTTCTTAATGCTTCATCCGCCGTATTAGGCGAAAAATCAACGTTCGTTACGAACGAGACCTGTAATGCAGTGGAAGGTCAGATAATTTGATGAATTACATAAGATTACATACGTCACTTCAAACAAATGTATCCATACACTGCTGAGGAGGAAACCCTAGCTATTGCCCGTTTCAAAAATACAATGAAATCAACGAAATCATATCCACTAACAATATTCTTGTGAAGAATGCAATCAAACCAATTTTATTGGAAATCAGTTGCGGTTATGGGCCTAAAAAGCTTAAGAGGCTCATTTCTGATCATCTATAATAATTGCTCCATTAAAATTGATGGTACAATTTTTGAAAAATACCCGTTAAGCATTCATCAAACCATTGAAATATTACCCCTACAAGCTGAGGCAATCAGTTAAATCTGAGAATTACAACTCCTTTATTCGAGTTTAACTTTCGATGATAATTGAAAACCTAATGAAGATTTTTGTGACATAAAGATCTGAAGATTTTGTGAAGCAAAGAAACACACACTCGCGAGTGATTCAAATCGAAAGCCATATAATTGATTCGGAATTGTGGGACTTGAAGATGAAATAGGAATTGAAAATTTCTGTAGTGCTTTGAAACCCAGAACAAATTGAATAGATGTGTGTGATAGCAGATAGAAGAAACTGCAAGTCTAAAGACCCAACGAACAACAACCAAGAATAACGGTGTAAATTTATCAAATTGCCGAGGCGAAACGGAACACCGCGACATCTGGAAAATCATCACCACCGTAGTGGCGGGTTGACATCGAGTGCATTCTCCACGGCATCAGAGTAGAAATGCTGTTAATACTACTGTAAGTGATTTTAAAATTCCTTTTCTATACTGTTCTATTGCGTTCGTGGAGCAACATAAATCATTACAAACATGTTTCTGTCATTCGTCAGTGTAGTGTAAATTTCGCACAATACGCGAAACCAATATTCACAGCCAAGTGCATATCTGCGATTGTTATATTTAACATAAAACGTAATCAGTACAGCAAGAATATCTGCATTTAGGATAAGAAAGTCTTTCGGAGAAACTAAGCCCCGCGTCTTTCTACGCGCGTATCTAATCACATAGCAGAGTGAATATCTGTTGTATGAGTGTGATTGGAGTAGTGCAAGTGCAATTGCTCCCCGAAAGCAAACCGACTGTACAGCGGAAAAATATCTGTCGTAACTGCAGTCGGAGCAGAGAGAATATCTGCATTTAGATTAAGTGCATGTTGCAAGTAGTGTAAGGACAAGCATAATTCAGTTTGTAACATATGTTATAAGATCATTATAATTCTTTAAAGCCTTCATCAGACATTCTAATCACATATTTTTCTCGTCAAATCAACAGACCCTTTTTTCAAATTCTATGGACAGATATAGTCCATACAACCTGAGAAATCGAGAAAATAATATAATGAATAACCGTTAAAACTCAAACCATGACCCTATTCCACCACCACCTCCTCAACCAAACCCTCTTCCTCTACCTAACAGGACCATGAATCAAGAACGAATAAACGAAAAAGCCAGGTTATTAGACCAGGCGGATAAAATTATGAAATCGTTGCAAACCCGCAAGCAGTCCGGGAGCTGCAACCCTTCGATGGGAATCCGATAAAATTGCATAGTTTTCTACGATCCGTAGAAAATCTATTACCCCTTCATCGAACCGCTTAAAAATACCTTTATCTGCTTCTAATGCAGTTAAACACAACCTCGCAACAAGAGATAAAATACCAGTTTATCAAAAGAGTTACAGATACCCCCATTGTCACAAACAGGAAGTCTGTAAACAGATAGAGAAAATGTTAAAAGAAAATATAATCAGACCTTCCACCTCTCCATGGAACTCATCCATTTGGGTTGTTCCGAAGAAGATTGATAAGAATAGAATTGATGAGAATAGTTGTCGACTATAGAAAGCTAAACGCTAAAACTATAGACGATAGGTTCCCGATTCAAATATCGCAGATATCCTGGATAAACTAGGAAGAAGCAGATACTTTACTACCCTAGACTTAGCCTCAGGATTCCATCAGATTCTTATGGATGATAACGATGTTCAAAAACCAGCGTTTTTTACAGAAAATGGACATTATGAATATCTGCGAATGCCATTCGGGTTGAAAAATGCCCTACGTGACATTCCAAAGAACAATGAATGCTGTACTTATAGGTCCAGCTGGAGTTATGTGTCTAGTCTATATGGACGAAATTATTATCTTTAGTTACAGTCTTCAAGAACACTGTACAAATCTGCGAAAAGTATTTGCAGCCCTCCTTTCTCGGACATATAGTAAACGAAGAAGGAGTAAAACCAAATCCGGAGAAAAGAAAAGTTAACCAAAGTTGGCCTATTCCCAAAACAGAAAAAGATATTAAATCTTTCCTAGGAACACTGGGCTATTACAGAAAATCTATAAAGATTTCAGTCGAAATAACGAAACCTCTGACAGAATGTCTTCGGAAAGAGGAAAAAGTCTTACACACCCTGACTTTCTTAAATCGTTTAACAAATGCAAACAAATATTATCAAGTAGTGCTATCCTTATTCACCCGGACTTTGAGAGCACTTTCATTTTGCTCACAGACGCATCCAAATATGCTATTGGAGCTGTTCTGTCCCAATGCCAAATTGGAAGAGATAAACCTGTCGCTTTTACCTCAAGAACATTGAGCAAAACAGAAGAAATTACTCCACTATTGAAACGGAGCTATTAGCAATTTATTGGGCTACTAAATATTTTCGACCGTATTTATTTGGCAACAAATTTATTTTATACACAGATCACAAACCACTCACTTGTGCTGTGAATCTGAAAGATCCCTCGGGAAAATTGGAAGATGGATGATCGCACTTTTGGATTATTCGTACGATATGAAGATATCGTGCCGGAAAGCCAAATGTTGTTGCTGACAGCCTTTCTAGAATTCCCACGAATTAAATATCAACGAAGAAGGGAATAATTCCTCATCGGATGCAGCTACTCAACATTCAGCAGACACTGATGACTCCGGAATTCATTCCATGCACAGAAAAAACAGTAAATGCTTTTTCCCATCAAATAATTCTTAAAATTGATTCAAATGAAAGTGAACGCACTGGAAAACAAGTTTTCCTAAAGTTCTCAGGCACACCTTCACAAAAATTGCTATTGGTATACCGACAATTTTGAGAATTTTCAAAAAATTCATCGACCCCAAGAGAGTAAGCTGCATTTACTGCCCTGAAAATATTATCAACACAATTCAGATTGTGTATAAAATCATTATTTTCTTGACATTCAAAATAGTTATTTCTCAAAAGTTCTTGATCGACGACTCACTCCAAAGAGCCCATAGGGGTATTGAGAGAAAACCTAATGGTGATTGAGCGAAAATATTTCTTCCCAATAATGAAGAAAGCTAGTTCGTTACATATGTCATTCTGTAAACATGTAAAACTTATGTAAAACTTCAAAATATGAAAGACCCCCTTATAAAATGAGTCTGGCAAAAACTCCTATTCCAGAGAAACCATTAGACATAATCCATGTTGACATTTTCATATGTATGCCAAACTACTTCTTGTCTGCAATAGACAAATTATCGAAATTCGATATGTTAGTACCAATCAAATCTCAACCTGTTCCAAGACCAAAGCTGATGGTTAGTGATAACGAACCAGCTCTAGTCTATTGAAGTACGAGGAATGTTGCAAGACCTACGAGTCGAAACGTACTATACACCATCGAACAAAAGCGAAGTGAATGGAATCGTAGAACGCTTCCATTCAACAATTGCCGAGATGTTTCGATGTTGTAGATTTAAACACGAAGATTTGAGTCAAAAAAAAACTGTTTAGAATTTGCGTTGCTTTGTACAACGATACTATCCACTCTACAACAAAACTGAGGCCCAAAGAAATTTTCTATGAGATAAAAAAGGGGGAGAAATTAGATCAATGGATATTGAAGAAATTTCAAAAACGAGGAATAAAATCTATGATGAAGCCATTGTTTCCCTTTCATATCACAACAAAGACACGGAACCGGATTCACCCATGGAAACGTTAAGAGTAAGACGAAGGAGAAATACAGGCGATATCAAATCGCATGAGGATAACAGTAAGACCTTCCAGGACCAGACCGGAAGGAAAATTCATAAAACCAAAATAAGACGTCAGCGAAAGTGCCGTTCGAAACAAAAAACAAAACTTGTACTTAAAACTTCTTCTCTTCCAGATTCACCATAAGAGTAATGGCAGACATCACCATTTCGGACCTTACGCGACACGAAGGGTTGATAGCATTTAGCGAAGGAGAAGCAAAAATTATCACATCGCAACATTTCTATCTTCACATAGTGGACTTGGAAAAGGTCGGAAAGAGCTTCACGAATCTCGAATATACACTGCATCAGTTTCGAGGGAAAAACATGACGGAACCATATCATAAACTGTTAGACATTAGAATGAAAGACTCACCGATAATTATAGTCGGCTTAAACCATTACATAGACAAACAGGAGGACTTTTAAACCCTCTCGGATCGTTGATTAAATCATTAACTGGAAACCTAGACGATAACGATTTGCAATTAATTCAACAGACTATTGCCGATTGTAACACAAAAGCCAACATGCTAATAGACGAAAATAATCGTCAAATCAAAATCAATGAACATTTTAAAATAATAAAAATTAACGAACTCATAAAGCATGTAAACGAGCATCATATTGAAATACTTAGAAAAATCTCAAAAATAAATGATGACGATAACATTCAAAATGAAAGTTACTTAAGAGGAGTAGTACACGATTCAATATTCAATATAGAATTATTAAATAGTCAACTAAACGACATTTTTGAAGTAGTCCAACTTTCCAAGGCTTGGAATGTTATCAAAGCAATATTAAATACTAAGGAAACACAATTTATGTTGGAAAAGTTAGAAGAACAGAATATCTCAATAGTAACTTTGATCAAATATATGAATTTTTAGGAATAGAGACCCACCATGTAAATTCAAAAATCATATTCATTGTAAAAATTCCGATATTCTTGCCAGGGGAATCCTAATATGTTAAATTTGAAACCATTCCTAAGGAAAACAAAATTATATCAACATCTCTCAATATTGCCATTGTCAGTAAAGTATGTAAGATTTTTGAATTATATAATATACTAAACGATTCCAAAAATAAATAAATAAAGGTAAAGCTAGAAGACGAGCCCATGCACAGAAATTTATCAGATGTGCTTCGATAAACGGGTCACATCTCATTTGAGCATTGTAGGAGCTAAATAGGGATCATCGAGCTTTAGGTAGTGTAGGGAGACTCGGCTGCTCGAATATCAATACTTCGACAAAGGCAAAGCCCCAAACTACTCGAACGGACGAAGCTTGCCGAAGGCGCGAAAATCCAGACGATCACATGTGGCGTGATGATCGTACGATGCTGACAATGAATACCTAAAGCTTTGGGCGAGGATATATAAACCCACTTCAACCCCATGGCCAGGGCTCTTGATACAATTCGACCTACTTAAATTTTTCTTTGAAAGAGCAAAGTTCTAGTGACGCGGTACAGTAAATTGAGTGCTAAACGTTGAGGAGTGATTTCTCGCATTCGAGTATCGTTTTTCACAATCCAACCGTGCGTAGCGACCGACTGACTTTGCACTCTAACGACACGTGTTGAAGAGCGTAGTGATAGGGCACCAGCCTGAAACCCAAAGTGCTATCAACGCTGAACGATTTCGCAAGTTGTCGAACGGACCGTCCGTCACGATTCGGTCCTACCCTCCGTTATTCCCACCCATTCGCTAAGTGAGCGGAGTCAACGGAATTTTAAAGGCAGCGTGCTTGGCGGTCGGCCAAGCCCAGGAACGAGAGCAGCAAACCACGTGGTGCACCATCGGCAGCGAAGCGACGGTATCTTCAAGACGCACAGTGGGGCAGCTAACTCAGTGGTGTGGCCAAAACCTCTAGCGCCGCGGGTATGCTTCCTACAGGTTTGCAGTCTTTGAGAAAGTTGTTCAGTGGAAAAAACGCCATCTTTTGGCGGTTTTGATTAGTTCATATTTCTTCCGCATAGGTGGCGCTAGATTCTATCTTTTTAACGGAGCATCCTAGAAGGATGGTTTTTTCGACAAAATTTTTTATTAGATCAAGTTGAGAAATGTTGCTCAAGACGTCAAGAAGCTATCTTATACACAAAAAAATATATTGGCCAACTTTTAAAAAATACCGCAAAAAGTCATTTTTACTATTTTTTGGCGAATAAAGGTCTACAATATAAACTGTAAACGGTGAAATATTGTCGTCATGCTGCAATTTGTTCATTATAGGCACATTTTGCGATATATAATTCATGAATACAAATATATTTACAGTAATGTTGTAAAATGGAGGTGTTATAAAATAACAATTACTCAAAATATAGCAAAAAGTAGCAGCCAAATTTTTGGGAGAGCTTAGTGTAAACGTGGTGGGATATTTTAAAGTATGTAGTTCAACAGGGAACTGCAGAGCTTTTTGTAAAATATAATTTTAATATATTTGAGTTTATTTCTTTTTAAACCGTGTGATCAACAGAACCAGTAATCATTGGAATTTATTTGCATTTTTTATATCTTACTAATGTATAGAAATCCAGAGCATATATTTCTTCATATTAAACAATATTGAATAGTGATTGACATTTTCTAACGAACGTGGGCGTCTATAACGACACAGCTGCATCTGCTGATCTTTGAGAAAAACGCATATGTTCCCTACAATGTACAACTTACTTCGAAAGCAAACATACGTTGCCATGCCAATACCCTCTTTTTTTTTTTTAATCGGTTCAGCGATGTAACTTTTGGATTCATGTTGAAGTATGAAGTATGTAAATTGGCCCAGTAATAATTCATTTAAAAAAAACAATGAGAAACGCTGTTCAGATTTTGAATCAATGCAAGGCTCCAAGAAAATATTTGAACCAAAATGTGCAGCTAGTAAAACACAATTTTCAGTAAACTAATCGAAAGATGAAGATTCAAATATATAATTTAAAATTGAAATAAAAATGTGCAATTTACTGGAACAAAGAGCACAAGTGTTCGGAAATAGAATTTCAAAAATTTTGAATTGTAGAAACTTTTTTTTTCCCATGCATGATATCTAACATTTGGTAGCTTTGTAACATGAAATCGATGATCGATAAACGTACTTCTATATTTAGAAACTTCATCTCCAAACGTTATTTCTTCAGCGAGGAATTTTTCGTTTAAAGTTTTAAATCTTTTTTCAATTGTTTTATATCCGTGATTTTATAAGTGAAGCGGTACGAAAGTCACTTTCATCGTGATTTATCTTCATTTTTATGCTTTCAAAAACATGATTATAACGCTCAGCCCACGGAAATGGTTCCTTTTGATTGAATAATTCAAAAACCTGGAAACGCGTCACTCGATTCATTTTCTCCGACAACTCGAAGGATCAAACAAGTTTTGTTTTTCATGATGCCAGCGGGGAATCTCACGGTAAAGGAAGGTTAATCAAAATTTGAGATATTTTCATCTTTTTACTTTTGTGAGTTAAACCACCTGTTAACTTCGTGCAATGTCACGTACCGATGAGTTGCCTATTTAAAAGGTTTAATTGTGAGATTAAATGCTATGACACAGTGCACACTGGTTCTTCTATTCACACAGTTTGAAAAATCTAATCAAATTGAAATAAATAAACTTAAATATAATAAAATTATATTTTACAAAGAGCCCTGTAGTTCCCTGTTGAACTACATACTTTAAAATATCCAACCACGTTGACAATAAGCTCTCCCAAAAATTTGGCTGCTACTTTTTGCTATACTTTGAGTAATTGTTATTTGAAAACACCTCCATTTTACAACATTACTGTAAATATATTTGTATTCATGGATGATATATCGCAAAATGTGTCTGAAATGAACCAGTTGCAGCATTGCGACAATATTTCACCGTTTACAGTTTATATTGTAGACCTTTATTCGCCAAAAAATAGTAAAAATGACTTTTTGCGGTATTTTTTAAAAGTTGGCCAATATATTTTTTTGTGTGTAAGATAGCTCTTTGACGTCTTGGGCAACATTTCTCAACATGATCTAATAAACAATTTTGTCGGAAAAACCATCCTTCTAGGACGCTCCGTAAAAAAGATAGAATCTAGCGCCACCTATGTGGTAGAAATATGAACTAATCAAAACCGCCAAAAGATGGAGCTTTTTCCACTGAACAATTTTCTCAAAGACTGCAAACCTGTAGGAAGCATATCCGCGGCGCTAGAGGTTTTGGCCACACCACTGGGTTCGCTGCCCCACTGTGCCATGGTAGCATCGGACCCGCGAAGTCTGCATTATCGAAGGTGGCGACATCGAAGTGGAGCGTCACCGGAAACCACGCAGCACAAGGTGGCTATCTTGGGCAGCTTGGACAACGTGAGTACCGGAGGACCGTCGTTGCTAGGCACAAGGTCAGCAGTTTTAGGGACACAGCTAGGGCAGTTAGGTCTTTGATAATTACAATAAATTCATTCCAGTTCGTGCATCAAGCGAGTGTAGTTCGTAGTTAGCTTTTTAAAAAAGTGAAATTCCCGGTTAACCAACTTAAGTGGCGCAGTCGGCGGGGATTGTTTCAAAGGACTTTTCATTTGCATTTAGTGCGTCCGCGAAAGAATATTGTGTGATTTACGGTGAAAAAACTTAGAAATCATCCGCAGAACCAAGTCGCGAACGAATATCGCGGTACAAGTGAAAATTGTGTGTGCATTGGGGCCAGACTCTACACGAAAGGAGGATTTACCAGGTGAGTGCATGGAATTAAGTTTACATAGCTAAATAATCTAGACTTAAAGTGATTTGTGAGTTGAAAAGTGATTTGTGGCTAGAATCGAAAAGTGTAAATTTAGACTAAATCCAATAGTATAAAACCCTTTGTAATAATACAAAATGGAAAACATTCAGCAACAGATCGCACAGTTGCAACAGGCTCTAGCCGACCGAGATGATCAAATTGCTCATCTCGGGATCGAGGCAAACGGCGCAGCACACGCTGTTCAAACTGCTCAAGCAGAAGCAGCAGCTGCCCAACAGTCCCCCCTAGAAAAGGACGAAATGCTTAGAAAATTGAACGAGCAATTAAGAAATGCTCCACAAGGGACGCAATCGCCCTCGGAGAGTGTTTTAAAAAAAATGCAAACGCCGCATATCTTAAGGGACCTACCTCGAATGACGGTAATCCCATTAAACTACATCAATGTCTACGCGCGATAGATAATATAATTCCCGTACTCGAAGAGGCCCGTGGGACTCCTATGTACAACGTATGGATGCAATCCATACGCTCAAAAATAACAGGAGACGCAGATACAGTGCTTGAGCTATATGGCACCGATCTCTCTTGGTACGAAATTAAAACCAATCTCGTCACGCATTATAGTGACAAACGAGATGAGGTCTCTCTTACGAGAGACTTATTCAAGCTTTCACAGGTAGGAACTGTGGAAGAATTTTATGGTAAAGTGTCAAACATTATATCCCTACTTCTAAACCAATTAGAGACAACACCAACCAAAGTACGAAATGTAAGCAGAACTCACCGAGGTCGATAAATTTGTTCAATTCAACCCGTTTCCATCCATCCCAAACACGACAAATTTATCGGTTTTGTTTTCGATTTTCATCCTTTTTCGATGGCTTAATTGACTACGAACCTTTGAGAAAATTAACGACCAACATATTAACTGGCACAAATGAGCTTCAAATTATGAACATGAAAATTAAAATGCATAAGAAATAAAGGGTGTCCACGATGAAATTGCCACACTATGAAATTGATCTAACTTTTTAACCGTTGGGTAGAATTTAATGAAAATTTGGGTGGATTTAGTTCATAGTGCATTATTTACATCCTGCAAGTTCTAAAGTCTTGTGATCAAAACTCGCGGAAATGGAGTCGAAAGAACAGCTCGTGCGTGATAAAATCTTGCGCATTTATCACGAGAACAAGGATCTCTCGCATCGTTCCATCGCTAAAACGTTGGGAATCGCGAATTCCACGGTGTCGCGAGTGATTAAGCGGTTCGAGGAACGGTTGACCACCGATCGGAAGCCCAGAAGTGAAGAAAAAAGTATTCCGTACAACACCAAAAATCACAACCGCGTAGTTGAGGCCTTCAACCGAAATCCGAACATATGTGAAGGCCGACTTCAAACAGATCCCCGGCAACCTGTTTTTTACGGCCAAGGATAAGTTCAGCGTTCCGGAGCATGTCCGCACTCAGAAGATGTCCAAATTTGCGAAGAAACTCCTGGTTTGGCAAACCATCTGCACGTGCGGGAAGCGGAGTGCACCTTTCGTGACCCAGGACACGATGAACGGACAGGTGTACATAAAGAGTGCCTCCAGAAGCGGCTGCTTCCTCTCCTGAAGGCCCACAACGTCCCAACAATCTTCTGGCCGGATTTGGCCTCATGCCACTACTCAAGGACGTGCTGAAGTGGTATGCGGACAATAAGGTCAATTTCGTGCCGAAAATGTTCAACCCTCCCAACATTCCGGAGCCCCCCAACGACCTAAGGTAGTGAAGACAGTCGAGGAACTGAAGAAAGTATGGGTTTACATGCAAAAAACGGTTGATTCACAGGTTGTGCAGAATCTTATGGCCGGGGTTAAGGCCAAGGTGCGGGCATTTGCGTATGGACTGTAAATAAAATACGAGTAAAATGGTAAAATGAAGTTTAATAGTTATTTCTCAATCGCTGAAAATTTGATGGCAATCGGATGAAAACTCGAATTTTGCGAATCAATTTTGTGTGTGGCAATTTCATCGTGGACACCCTTTACCCTCAACTGTCTCCCCTGCAAATTAATGCTAACGAGAAAAAGCAAGTAAATCTCTGTGTAAGCGAGGATGGAGAATTCCTAGTAGAAAACGACACAGAAATTTCACCTGGATTGTTTATTTTATCTGGACTATATAAAGCCAAAGAAAATAAAGCCAACGTCCTTTTATTGAATCATAGTGAAGCAAACATAACTATTAATACTAAAGACCCCATAGAAGCTGAAGTAAACAATTTTGAACCGTCTTTTGGAAGTTACTCACATACAAAGCCAGAACAAAAACATAAGGTTTTGAGTGAACTGAGATTGAATCATCTGAATACTGAAGAGCGATCTAAGCTGGTGAAGGTTATTCGAAATTATGATGAAATTTTTCTTAGTGAAGGACAAAGCTTGACCTTCACTAACGGTATTAAACATGAAATAAATACAAACGATGAGCTACCGGTTTACGGAAAATCGTACAGATATCCTTATTGCCATAAGGAAGAAGTACAGAAACAAATTTTCAAAATGCTAGATCAAGGCATAATTAGACCTTCAAACAGCCCTTGGTCATCTCCTATATGGATTGTCCCCAAAAAGCTTGATGCTTCAGGGCACAGAAAATGGAGATTAGTCGTGGATTATTGGAAATTAAATGAAAAAACTATAAGTGACCGATATCCGATACCGAGCATTACCGAAATTTTAGATAAATTGGGACGGTGTGTCTATTTCTCAACAATAGATTTGGCGTCGGGATTTCACCAGATTGAAGTCCACGAAAAAGATATTCCCAAAACGGCATTTAGCGTAGACAATGGACACTATGAGTTCATTAGAATTTCGGATTGAAGAATGCTCCTTCCACGTTTCAACGTGTTATGCACAATATTCTTCGTGAGCACATTGGTGTTAGGTGTTTAGTTTATATGGATGATATAATTGTCTTTTCAACTAGCCTGCAAGAACACCTTTTTAATCTCACTCGAATCTTTGAATCATAAAAAAAATATAACATGAAGATCCAACTAGACAAGTGTGAGTTTCTTCAGAAAGAAGTTGGTTTTCTAGGACATGTTATTACTGCCGACGGGGTAAAGCCAAACCCTGAAAAAATCCATGCTATAAAAAGTTGGCCTATACCGACAAAAGAGAAGGAATTGAGAGCCTTCTTAGGTATACTCGGCTATTACAGAAAGTTTATTAAAGACTTTGCCAAAATAGCCAAACCAATGACTCAAACTCTTAGAAAGGGTGAAAAAAATGAACATACTAAGGAGTTTGTTTCTGCATTTGAAAAGTGCAGAAGCATACTAACTAGTAGTCAGATATTGATCTACCCTGACTTTGAAAAAACATTTATCCTAACAACAGATGCTTCAAAATATGCCTTAGGTGGAGTACTATCGCAAGGACCGATTGGACACGATAAGCCGATTGCCAAAAGTTTTCAGGAGAACTATCACTAAGATAAATTTTGGCATACCACATGCAATACATATTTTTAAGAATTTGATGCACCCTACACGAGTAAATTGCATTATGTGCCCGGAACAGGTAACCAACACATTATAGATTGCTTACAAAAACTATTTTGCAAGGAAACCTTTATTTAAAATCAAATTAACCCAAACACTATTACAGGATCTAAGGACACCAGAGGAACAAAATATCATCATCGAGGACACTCATAATAGAGCTCACCGAGGCATCGAGAAAAACCATAACGTCATTATTCAAAGATACTATTTCCCAAAGATACGCAGCAAAGTTACAGCATTTATCAATTTATGCAACACTTGCCTGGAGAACAAATACGAAAGAAATCCATATAAAATCAAATATGACAAAACCCCTATACCAAAGAAACCTTTGGAGATCCTTCATATTGACATTTTTATCTCAAGCCCTGGCCTATTTCTCTCAGCTGTTGATAAATTATCACGGTACGCAATGTTAATCCCTATTAAATCTAGATCAATTCCAGATTTTAAACGCGGGCTGATCAAGCTTATCTCCACATACGGTACCCCAAGAATGATAGTCTGCGATAATGAACTCGCTCTCAAAAGTGTCGAAATACGTGGACTCCTACAAATACTAGATGTTGAAATGTATTCTACACCTAGCGATCACAGTGAAGTTAATGGAATCGTCGAAAGATTTCATTCAACTCTCAGTGAGATCTATAGATGTAGTAAGCAAAAATATCCTGACTTATCGAGTAAGGAGTTGTATAGAATTTCCACTACATTATACAACAGTACACTACATTCAGCCACGAAGCTGAAACCATTAGAAGTATTCTATGGAGTTAGAGAGGGAGCTGAAAGACCTCTTAACCTTGATAGAATACTGGAAAACCGAAATGAAATTTTTGACGAAATAATTACTAGAGTCGAAAAACATCAAAATAAGACTTTGGAACCTAGGAACAAAGGAAGAGAAAATGAACCTTATATGCAGGACAACGAAGAAGTTTATAATCGTATACAAGGAATCAAAAAGAAAAAGAGCCCAAAATTTAGAAAAATTAAAGTTAAAACGGACCGTCGCAAAACCTTTATAGACCACAGAGATATTAAAATTCATAAGTCAAAGCTTAAAAGGAAAAGGAAGCATGTACAGTAATGGCCTTGCCTTCATTTCCTTCCTATGGTCCATCAAGGTTAATTATAATAAGTCCTTTATTATTTTCTTTACAGAATGTCTGTCTCACTACCTATCTTGCTTATGACCCTCGCCGCCTTTACCGCACGAGCTAACATACAAATACACGACCTCTCACGGAACCCAGGACTGTTAACAATACAAAATGGAAATTGTATGGTGAAGACGGGACATCACAAGATATATCACGAAATCGACCCCTACTAGACAGAATCAAGACCATCATTGACGGACTTAGAATATTTCCTAGTTTCAAAGACATGACAGACTTACTTCAGGACAGATATCTAACAGTCGTTAATCAATTTAAAAATCTATATCCCAAAAGAAAAGAAAGACGAGGTTTGTTTAACTTTTTAGGATCTGGCATTAAACTGATAACAGGAAACCTGGATGAAAATGACCTTGCACAAATCAATCGAGATATCAAGGGGCTAAAATACATTAAAAACAAGTTAATTAGGGAAAATAATATCCAAATAGAGATAAATAAACAGCTTCAGGATAGAATAAATAAAATAATAGAGGTTGTCAACCAACAACAAGAAGTTATAACAAAACAAATCATATCAGCTAGACAGGACTTAATAAACGGTCGAAATATTAACCAAAACTTTACAGCTCTAAGACAGACCTTTAAGATATCTCATCACTTAGAACTTATGAAAACACATTTCGATAATATCTTTGAAACAATTCAACTAGCCAGATTAAATGTCATCTCAAAAAACTTTTTGGAAACGCAGGAAATGAAATTTGTTTCTGACAGGTTAGAAGAGCAAAACATTACTTTAATGAGTGTTGACCAAGCTTATGAAGTTCTCAGCATAAAAGCTCTGTATAACAGCTCCAAGATTTATTTTATAATACTTGTCCCTCAAATAGAAACACAAACCTTTAGTAACCTCTTGTTAGAACCACTTCCAATAGGAGAAAGGGAAATCAAACTTCCTGGAACACAAGCAATAACCAACCCGGATGCAACATACTTCGTCAAAGGACAATCCCAAGTCATAGAGCAGAACATTTTATGCGACTTGAAAGATCTAATCAACGTATCTAAGGATGAATGCTTTTCCAAATTATTAAACGGACTCTCAGCAAATTGCGTTTTTCTTCGGAATCAAGTACTGATATTGAAATTAAAAGACTAACGGACAACCACGTCGTCATCAAAAATGCTAAATCAGTGAATCTCACAACCGATTGTCAGCTATCCAATAAAATCCTATCCGGAACATTTCTGGTATACTTCAGTAATTGCTCGATCAAACTCAACAATCGAAATTTCAGTAGCTACGAATACCACAGCACTGCTTCCTCGTTTATCGTACCTCTTAATGGCCTGCACATCGAGGAAACAAAATTTGAACCAATAATTTCTCTGGAAAGACTACATAAGCTAAACCTGGAAAACCGGCAGAAGTTACAACATATAGAAGATGATAATGACAGCCATCGGATTACACACCGTGAGAGAAGGTAGGGCATAGTAGTATTAGTCTAGAAGAAAACTTATAAAAGGGCTACTTATTGAATAAAAGAATTAATTAGTGTTGAACCACAGTGTGTCGCGTTCATTTTAGTTTATTTTTTAAAAAAATCTGAATTACACCCTTCATGTTTTAACTGGCGCAGTCGGCGCAGATTTTAAGAGTTTTTATTACCGCTTTGTAGGCATCCGCGAATGAACATCGTGCGATTTGTGTAGTAAATCGACTGAAAATCTGCGTAACCTTTTTGCTTCCCTGTGTTATTGATCGCGAACGGATATCGTGAATACGTTTTGAGAAGTAGAAAAATACTTAGTGATAGTGAATATTGTACGTAAGTAATGTTATTCAATTTACTATCTAATTCTATCTAACTTACAATTTTAAATTGATGACAAATAACTAACAAGTGAAAAAAAATATATAAGTGAAACATCATAAAACAAAAAGTGGACATTTCATTGCATTAGAATTGTGTAGGAGCAATATTAATTTTTTAAGTGAAAATGGAGCAAATACAAAATCAAATGGTCGCTTTGCGACATGAATTAGACGCGAAGGATGAAATTATTCATCAACTTAGATTAGAAGCGCAGGGTGCTGCTGAAGCTGAGCAAATCGCTAGGCAGGCAGATTTGAGACAGCAGCTTACACCTGCTGAATCTGTGCTTAAGGCGCTACAAGCGAGACAAATCATAAGAGACCTGCCACCTTTTAACGGTGACCCCGTTAAATTGCATTCGTTCGTTAGAGCGATTGATAATTTAATTCCACTTGTAAACTCGGTGCAAGGTACACCCATGCACGCGATATGGATACAAGCGATAAGAACAAAAATTGTCGGTGATGCCGACAATGTGTTAGAGCTATACGGAACCAATTTAGATTGGGCCGAAATTAAAATCAATCTAATAACGCATTACAGCGATCGAAGAGACGAAGTGTCTCTTACGAGAGATCTAGTTAATTACCATCATCATTCTACAACGTTAGACACAAGCATTGCTATTTATTATGATAGCCAGCCACCTGTGTTTCTTAGAAAGTGCATTCCGTTCAACTTCAATTGTATCATCAACACCAGTAGCACCAGACATCATTCCCAGAACCCGCAACGAGACACTTGCTTTCATAGGAATTAATAATCAATAACATTTCAATCAATAAAAACCACATCGCAGTACAGCAGCTGGGTAGTTTACCACAGTCCGGCTCTTGATCTAGTTTAGTTAAATTTAACTGATAGAATTAATTTAGTTATTAATGAAAAGAAGTGAGAATAAAAAAATATTTTTTTTAATTAAATAAACGTAAAGTTTATTAACTGGCGCCCGAATAGGGACCAGCGCGAGTTCGGTTAATAGTGTCGCGACGATACAGTATAGTGAACATTAATCCGAAACACAACTTTACCGCATCAGCAGCCGTGAAGGAAGAGCACCTTAGTCACCGTCGACAGTTAATCACTCGGAGGCGGACAAACGGGAATTAGCCACTTCACTGGGACAGTTGGAGATCGTGCCTGGTCCTGAACCAAATTGGAATCCAGCCGAAACAGGAATAGGATCCAACCAAAAGACAAGGACATTCACTGATACAAGGCGAATACTTGCACTTTCGACGAAACAGAACGAAAGTTATGGTTCTTGAAAGTTTAATCCAGAAATTCAAAAAACTTAACTTAAAAATGGCTCAAATTACTCCGGAAGAGCTACAAAGTATCCTTTCTAGAATTGGTGCTTTAGAAAATTTAAATATATTGCCCCCGGAATTGGATTATAATGATCCAATTCTGTATTCTGTATTCCAATCCATCTTCTATTGAAAAAGTACCGGAATTAATTAACGGTATTCCAATTTTCGAGGGAAAATCCGACGAATTGAGTAGTTGGATTAAAGATGTTGATGCACTCGTGAAGGCTTATCAAATTTGTGGCTCAAGTACGGTTGCGCAAAAAAATAAATGTTATGCCATTTGCACAACGATTAGAAGAAAAATTAAAGGCGAAGCAAATACAGCCTTAGTTAATTCAGATGTCAATATTAATTGGAATCTGATAAAGAAAACGCTTTTAACGTATTATGGTGAGAAAAGGGATCTTACCACATTGGATTACCAGCTTATGAATGTTTCACAGTCTGGTAGAAGCTTGGAAATTTATTATGACGAGATAAACAAATTACTCTCGTTAATAGCTGGACAGATTAAAACCAACTCAGCATTTAGTCATCCAGAAGCATGCAGGGCAATGATTAGCATGTATAACAAAAAGGCCATTGATGCTTTTATTAGGGGTTTGGACGGTGACATTGGGAAATTTTTGAAAAATTATGATCCTGAATCATTGGCAAATGCTTATGCTTATTGTATAACATATCAAAATATTGAATTCAGAAAAATAATGGCAAAACCAAGAAACTTTGAAATGTCTTCATCATCTAAGAACCTTATTCCAATTAAATTACCACCAAGACTCCCACCGAGGTTTGTGCCTCAACAACATTCTAATAATCATAAAACATATCAACCAATGCAGAATTATGTTCCACAAAGATTTGCGCCTAACGTTATTCCACATCAACGACCTCAACCACAAAATTATAACCCACAATTCCATAATCAGAATTTCCAAAATTCACAGTTCCGTAATCACAATTTACAAAATCCACAATGGAATGGTTCCCAGTTTCCGAAGCCTCAACTTCCGAATTCCAACTCTCCTAGAAATCCGCAAAATAATCCATTTATGCGGAAACCTACCGATAAACCTGAACCAATGGAAGTTGATCAATCAAAAAGGTCAAGACAAATAAATTATGCAAATAGGCCCCCAATTCCAAATAAAAATCCTAGACAGTTTAATATTCAGACTATAAATAGTGAAGAGGATCCAGAAACAGAGCAGTACTTTGAACAGGTTCCATACTTGTCCGAGGAAAATTGTTCCGAGGGAGCGTCTTTTGAGAGATATGCCACGGGAATTGCATATCAGGAAGGAGATGAAGAGTCTTTTCTATGCGATGAGGCTGAGTTGAATTTTTTAGGGTAAATTCTGCGTTGCCATATTTTTTATTTTATAGTACACGCGGTGAACCATTGAAAATACTTGTAGATACTGGATCGAATAAGAATTTTATTCATCCAAAATTCGCTAAGATTTCTCATCCGGTTGAGAACCCTTTCTACGTCTCTTCAGTTGGAGGGAGTATTAAAATTTTCAACTATTCACAAGCAAAACTTTTTCAACCATATTCAGAAGTAAACGTTAGGTTGTATCACATGAAAGAATTAAGAACGTTCGATGCCATAATTGGGCATGATACTCTGAGTAAGATGGGAGCAATCATAGACACAAAAAATAATTTATTAACCATTGATAATAATTCTATTCCTTTGTTAGCATATAGGTTACAGGAGGTGAACCATATACAGATAAGGGATGCCCATTTGGAAGAACCAAAAGGGAAGGTATTACTGAAATTATTAACCACATTTCAAGATCTTTTTCAACCAATGGATGGTAAGTTGTCATTTACTACCAACGTCAAAGCTGAGATCCGAACAAACAATGACAGTCCGGTCTATTCAAAATCATACCCATATCCACAAGGATTAAAGTCAGAAATTGAGAGACAAATTAATAAATTGTTAGAGGATGGAATTATACGCCCCTCTAAATCTCCATATAATTCACCAATTTGGATAGTCCCAAAGAAATCTGACGCTTCAAATACAAAAAAATATAGAATGGTTATTGATTTTAGAAAACTAAATACGAAAACAATTAGTGACCGTTATCCGATTCCAGATACTTCTACGGTTTTGGCAAATTTAGGCAAGAGTAGATATTTTACAACAATTGACTTAGCTTCTGGTTTTCTTCAGGTTCTCATGTCGGAAAGGGATATTGAGAAAACTGCCTTTTCCGTTAATAATGGGAAATATGAGTTTGTACGTATGCCATTTGGGCTTAAGAATGCACCAAGAATTTTTCAAAGAGTTATGGATGATGTTCTTAGAGCACATATTGGAAAAATTTGCTTTGTATATATTGATGATATTATCATCGTGGGAGAAACTTTTGAGGAACATTTAGAAAACATTAAAACAATTTTTGAGACATTGCGAAGTGCCAATTTTCGGATTCAACCAGAAAAGTGCGAATTTGTGAAGAATGAAGTAGAATTTTTGGGATTTATTGTTTCAGCGAGTGGCTTGATGCCAAATCCAAAGAAAGTTCATGCAATTAAAAATTATCCTCAACCTACGAATGTAAAGGAACTTAGAATGTTTTTGGGTTTATCAGGATATTATAGGCGTTTTGTGAAAAATTATGCAAAGATAGCAAAGCCATTGACTAAGTTTTTAAAAGGTGCTAATGGACACCGACAAATTTCAAAAAATGAATCTAAAAATTTCAAAATAAAATTGGATAGTGAAGGAACAAAAGCTTTTGAATTACTAAAGGAAATTTTATCATCGGAGGATGTATTGGCGTTCCCAGACTTTGAAAAACCTTTTCTACTCACAACTGATGCATCAAATAAAGCGATTGGTGCTGTGTTGTCACAAAATTTCCATGACGGAGAAAGACCAATTACGTTTATTTCAAAAAACATTGTCTAGTACGGAGGAAAATTATGCGACCAATGAAAAAGAAATGCTTGATATTGTTTGGGCATTGCATTCTCTTAGAAATTTTATTTATGGTCAGAAGATAATAATTTATACTGATCATCAGCTCCTTGACATATGCAATTTCACCCAAAAATAATAATGCGAAATTGAAACGATGGAAGGCTTTTTTAGAGGAGCATGATCACGAAATTCATTATAAACCAGGTAAAGCAAATGTGGTGGCTGATGCATTGTCAAGAGTTCAGATTAATTCATTAACTGCTACACAAAATTCTGCTGATGATGATGACAATTCTTTTATTCCGTCTACAGAGGCTCCATTAAATGTATTTAAAAATCAAATTATTTTCAAAATTGGAAATCGATCAAGCTATGGTTTAGTTGTACCCTTTGAAGGTTTCAAGCGACACATTTTCATTGAGCCAAGATTCACAATTGAGTTTCTTATAGAAAAGTTGAAGAACTTCCTAAATCCGAGTGTTGTAAATGGAATTTTCACTACTGAGCCAATAATGGCAACAATACAAGAGATATATAGACAGCATTCTTGATCCAAGAATTATTAAGGCTCGATTTTCACAATTGAAGGATCTCAGCCGATATTCAAGATGAGGAAAGACAATTGGAAGAAATAAAAAAGTTCATCAATTTGCACACAGAAATGCTACAGAAAACATTGAACAGCTTTTAAAAAGTTTCTATTTTCCAAAAATGACAAAAATAATTAAGCAGTTTGTGAAAAATTGTGAAGTTTGCAAAACAGAAAAGTATGAAAGGAATCCCCAGAAGTTTGTACAGTTTAAAACTCCTATACCAAAACAGCCAGGCGAGATAATTCATGTTGATATATTTGTCTATGATATAAATAATTTATTTTTAACAACGATTGATAAGTTTTCTAAATATTTAAGATATAGAGCTATAGAGTCTAAATCTCTTCTGGATGTTGAAGATGCACTCCTTGATCTCTTGCATGAATGGAATATCCCAAAGATGGTTGTAATGGACAATGAAAGTTCCCTTAATTCTAATGTTATTGAGCAGCGTTTGAGAAATTTAGATATTCAAATATTTAGAACACCTATTCACAGATCAGAAACAAATGGCCAGATAGAGAGGTGTCATTCTACTCAAAGAGAAATCTCAAGATGTATCAAAAAGGATGTACCAGATATTGATGTTGCACAACTAATAAGGTCTACAGTACACAAATATAATAATTCAATACACAGCTTTGTAAAAAATACACCTAATAATATATATATTGGAGAAATTAATAAAAATTTAGATGCAGATGAAATGATAAAACAAAAAACAAAATGCCGTGAAAAAGTGATAAATTTGTATCAAAAGAAAATGAGCACATACAAGAAAAACAGTATCCAACTTTTAATCCAGGAACTTATGTTTTTGAAAAAACTTATGATATTTCTAAAAGAAAAAGTAGATACAAAAAATTAAAATCAAAGAAAACCACGATACATATATTATCGATACAAATAATAGAAAAATTCATAAAATGAATATAAGAAAAGAATGATTTTGTTATTTTATCTTTATTTCTAGGATATTTCTCCTGTGTTTGTCAAATGTCATCGTGGAATCGACAATTAAAGTGCATGATTTTAATCAGAATCCTTTGGCAATTATTCCATTGGGAAAAGCAAAAATTCAGTTAGGAAATGTCAGAATTATACAACCCATTAATTTTACGCAATTTGAAGATATAATTCAAAATTTTGATGAAATTTTGACAACAAACAAATTTAATGGACAACTTTATCAGTCACTCAAAAAGAAACACACAATATTGTAAAATACATATTATAAATTAAAACCAATAACTCATCGAAGAAAACGCTGGGACACCATTGGAACGGTTTGAAGTGGATTGCAGGATCCCCAGATGCCGAAGATCTGCGTGTTATCAACAGTACCATGAATAATTTAATTGATAGTAATAATCAGCAAGTCCTTATTAATAACGCCATAAACACAAGAATTCAAATATATTAGTAAATCAACGAACAATCTCTTGGAATTGAATTTTAAGACACAATTGGAACATCAGAGGGAAATGCATATTCTTACAACGATTCTCAACATGGATGCTGTTCAACAACAATTGGAGATTTTGAAGATGCGGTTTTACTTGCAAAACATGGCATTCCAAGTAGCAGAATTCTATCATTATCGGATTTCGCTAGGATAAAACCTTTTTTAGAGCAACAAAATGTATTTGTTACAACATTTGAAAAACTATTATCAAAATCGTCCACTCAAGTTACAATGAACAATACCCATATCTTGTATATGCTTAAAATACCTCAATTATCTTCAGAAATATACCAATTTGAATTTATTGACTCCTTAATACAAGATCAAAAAAGAATTCATCTAGATTCAAATTATATCCTTTTCAACGACACAATAACCCTTCGAGATCAACAGCGAATGTATACAGGACGACAAACATCTTTATTTGCGATTCGAAACTAATGAAGACACCAAATGAATGTATCCACAAACTGATTCGAATACAACACGCAAATTGTACCTTCGATAAAGTTTATTCAACGGGAATTGTCAAACGTATAGATGAAGCCACTATCCTACTCAATAATGTAAACCTCAGCTTACAGTCAAATTGCAGCAACAATGTTCAGTCACTGGAAGGATCGTATATAATTCAATTTGAACAATGTGAATTATATTTAGACAACAATATATATACGAATTTTATTGTCAAAATTGACAGTAAAACATTTAGACCGACTACAGGATTAATGGTGAAAGAAGATAATTTAATTGATATACCATCACAGGAATATTTGGCGAATTTGACCCTTCATCATAGGAGTATTCTAAACCATGTCTATCTACTAAACAACTCTTTACAATGGAAGTTACATCTTTCGGCATGATAAGCTTTTGTACCTCATTCATAATTTTATTGATAATAGTTGTTGGAATCATTGTAAAGTATTGAACTCAAAAAAGGTAAACATCGAAATCAATATCAATGAACAAGAAATGGCAACAGCACCCACTTCAGAAGAAATTCAAGGAAAACATATAACGATAGAAAATAAATCACCATATCCAGATGTTTCAACAGAACGATTTATCGAAATACAAAACTTTCTCAACATGCAACATGCAAGATCGCTCTTTTAGACTTTGAGGACAAAGTCTTTTAAGAAGGGAGGAGTTAATTACCATCATCATTCTACAACGTTAGACACAAGCATTGCTATTCATTATGATAGCCAGCCACCTGTGTTTCTTAGAAAGTGCACTCCGTTCAATTTCAATTGTATCATCGACACCAGTAGCACCAGACATCATTCCCAGAACCCGCAACGAGACACTTGCTTTCATAGGAATTAATAATCAATAACATTTCAATCAATAAAAACCACATCGCAGTACAGCAGCTGGGTAGTTTACCACAGTCCGGCTCTTGATCTAGTTTAGTTAAATTTAACTGATAGAATTAATTTAGTTATTAATGAAAAGAAGTGAGAATAAAAAAATATTTTTTTTAATTAAATAAACGTAAAGTTTATTAACTATCTACTTGGAACCCAGCAGAATAGCTCAGTGGAAGATTTCTGCGGAAAAATTTCACATATTGTATCCCTATTGGTCAATTTGTTAAACATAAATGAGCTGAATTCTCAAGTCAAAACAGCCAAAAATTTATTTTACCAACAGATGGGCCTTAAGGTGTTTTTATCCGGACTTAAGGATCCATTGGGACCAATTATCCGTGCACAGTCACCCAACAGTTTAAAAGAGGCATTAAGAGTCAGGAAAACACTGTTAGGTGAATTAGCCAATAGGAGCAACTGGCGCGCAACGTGGCGCATCACGCCACAGTGCACCAATCAGGTGTTAGGACGCAGAATGCGCATAGGTAAGCATAATTAGGTAACAAAAACGAGCCAGCAACGCGGCTCATCCTATTTCCTTATTTGGTAATTTGTGTAGCAACATCGTTAAGTGTAGTGAATAAAAGTGCGTTCTAGAATTATTTAGTTTTTGAAAACGTAGAACACTCAAGGAAATCCCTAGCTGGTGTCAGAAGTGGGATACGCGTGTGAAAAGTGGTGTTAAAACGCTAAAATAAAAGTGGTAAAAGTGTAAGTGGTACTGTAAGTAACATATTTTTTTTTTTCCTTCAAACACAAAATGCCAAAAGCTCGTAATTCCGATACAAGCTTAGAAGAGATTGAGCAGCTCAGGCTCCTAGTGAGTGAGCTTGAAGAGGAGCTTTCTAATCGAAACGAAGGCGACCCAGAACACGAATTGGGCGAGCTCAGGGCCGAATTGGCTGAGCTACGCACCAAAATGATGGCCAGACCAACCCAGGGCGGCGATGCTTTCAAGCTCCCCGACCCATTTAAATATCTGTCTGAATTCTCGGGCAATAAAAAGGAACTATCCGCATGGATAGAAGAAGTCGACGAATTATACACTGACTTCAAAGTAGAGAATCAAAACGGGGGATATTCCCTTAGCAGCCTTTATATAAGGGCCATAAAAAACAGGGTTAAAGGAGAAGCCCGCACAGTGTTGTGCGTAAATGGCAATCCACCGACCATCGAAGGTATCAAAAAGATACTTATCGAAAATTATGGTGATGAGAAAGATTTCACCACCAATCTTTCAACCTTATTCCGAATAAAGAAAGGTGACAAAGGTCACCTTCGATTCTATAGCGAGGTGAAGGAGACAAATACCAGACTAAAAGCCAATCTTCAATCTAATCCTTTATCCGCCCACGAAATAATTGAAATTATTACGGTGGCGAAATATTTAGATAATATTCAAGAACCAATTAGTTCCATTATTAGGAACTCGAAACCTAAAAACCTAGAAGAAGCGCACCAAGCGGTTCTGTTAAACCAAAATTCAGAGACACGCACACGCAGAATGACATAATTTTGTCTGTCGGCGACTTTAATCTTCCTAACTTGCGATGGCATCTCGATAAAGACATCAATGGATACATTCCTTCTAACGTCTCTACAGATACTGAGCTGGACTTCACAGAAGCAATGTTTACAAATGGCTTGAGGCAGGTTAATAGTTTCGTCAATATAAATGGAAAACTTTTGGACCTGGTATTTACCAATTTGCCGGAATATCTTGACTTAATTGCACCATCGTCTCCTATGTTACCTATTGATAATCACCACGCACCAGTAGTTTTACTGCTTGACGATAGCGACGCGCCAACATTACTTGACAACCAAAATCAATGTTTTAAGTTTGACTATTCCGCATGCGATTTTGACTTGGTAAACTCCATTTTAGTGGGCATTGATTGGGAACGATTATTGAACGACCCAGATGCTATCAGTTTTTTATGGATCTCTTTATGATGTTATCAACCGCCATGTTCCTCGAAAAAAACCCGCTTCGATCTCAGTTCTCAACCAACCGTGGTGGACTCCCGATCTACGTAACCGTCGCAACAAACTTCGTAAGATGCGTAACCGATATTTCATTACGAAACACGAGTCCGACAGAGCTAGACTTCGCGAGCTTGAATCGGAGTATAAAGCCCTCCTTTCGGCAACGCATGAAAGCTATTTGATCAGGATTCAGACAACCGTCAAGCAAAACCGTTCTTGCTTCTGGAATTACATCAAGCAGCGGAAAGCTAGTCGCGGGATTCCTGGTTCTGTCAACTTCAATGGAACTACTTCTCAATCTAGCTCAGAAGCAGCAAATCTCTTTGCGACATTTTTCGAAAGCGTGTTTAGTAAAGCTTCTCCCGTTCAACGTCGGAACTCCTTTGAACAGATACCGGCCTATGACATTAGTTTGGCTTGCATACAGTTTTCTACGAACGATGTTCAGAAAGCTCTTGAAGATCTCGACACATCGAAAGGATCCGGAACAGATAGCCTACCTCCTGTATTTTTGAAGAATTGCGCCACTACTCTTGCCATGCCCATCGCTGCAGTTTTCAACCGCTCGCTCCAGGACAGAACATTCCCAATTGCATGGAAAACGGCGTCCATAGTACCGATTCATAAGTCCGGAAGTTACTTTGCACTCTCAGTAAGGTTTTCGGAAATCTAATTTACGCAGTACTATACAGAGCTGCTGCACCGATCAACTCCGTTGCTCAACATGGCTTTGTGAAGCACCGTTCTACAACATCGAACCTAATGTGCTACGTTTCAGCGATATCACGTGAACTGGAAGCAAAGCGACAAGTGGATTCGGTTTACATCGACTTTGCGAAAGCGTTTGATGCAGTACCGCACAATCTCATCATTGGAAAAATGAGCCACCTAGGATTTCCAACATGGATCACTGAATGGCCCTATTCGTACCTGTCTAATCGCGATGCTTTCGTAATTGTAAATTCAGTGCGTTCCAGGACATTCAACATACCATCTGGAGTACCACAGGGCAGTGTTCTCGGCCCTCTTATTTTTATTATTTACGTGAATGACTTGTTTGAACTGCTTTCATCGTCAAAACTTTCATTCGCTTACTTTCATGATCTGAAATTTTTTCGCGTGATTATTTCCCCCGCCGATTGTGTTGAAGTTCAGGAGGATTTTTTTTTTTTGTTGGGGCGTAGAATCACTGCGTCCACTGAGTTGAACTTTTGTGATATACCCCTGTTTACTATACTAATTCGCATCTTAAAGCTAGATCACCATTTGTCAAGTGACCAGCCTAAGACACGTCTCCCAGTCAGGCAAAATTGAGTTTATAAAACCCACCACCTTCCCAGGAATTGCAGTCCAAATTTCTTTAGGTTGCATATAGCCACTGTACAGAAATTTAAGTCTGCTCTTGTACACAGCATCACAACTGCAAAGCAGATGTTCCGAGGTTTCACGTTCCATGTTACAGAAACGACAGATATCATTCTGAACCTGGCCAATGTTTTTCAAATGATATCTACTCGGGCAATGTCCGGTTACTAGCCCAGTATAGGTACAAAGAACTCTCTTATTGAGCTCCAGAAGCTTTTTACTAATTGCAACATTTGGAATTATAAACCTTTTCGCTTGAGAACACTTTGTGGTGACCAACCAATTGGTCATCACCCTTTGCTCTTCCCAAGATTTTAATTCCATTTTTATGGCACAGTATGATATACCGCAGAATGGTTCTGGGCCAATAAACTGTGCATTTGAACCTTGTTTAACATGCTCGTCTGCCCTTTCATTGCCTTCAATGCCACAGTGTCCTGGAACCCAGAATAAATTTACCGAGTTCTCTTGGCACGCCTTTCGCAGTGAAAGAATGTATTCCCAGACAAGTTTGGATGTACATTTATAATTACTTAACGCTTTGAGTGCCGCTTGGCTGTCTGTAAAAATACAAATATTTGCATATCTATATTTTCTCTTCAGACAAACGTTAACACATTTTATTATAGCAAAGATCTCCGCTTGGAAAACCGTTGGATAGGTTCCCATCGCCACTGAGATTTCTACCCCAGGGCCGAAGATTCCTGCTCCCGTTTTTGTTTCAATTTTTGAGCCATCTGTGAAGAATTTTATTGAGCCATGACGAACAGTGGGACCTCCGACTTCCCAATCTATACGTGACGTTTCACATATCTTGTAAGGGATGTCATGGTTTTCCACAGGTTTCATCCAGTCTCCATTCATATACATCACTGGCCCATTTTGAAAGCTTTGTGAAATGCTCAGGTGACCGACTAAGTCACCAGACATGAAAGTTTTCAACCGTTTAAGTCTAAGCATACTCTTTTCCGCTTCTAGTTGCACGTATTCGTGCAAAGGCAGCAGATTTAGCATTGCATTCAACGCATTTGATGGAGTGCTGCGCATCGCTCCCGTTATAGCAATGGACACTAGCCGTTGAAGTTTTGTAAGCTTTTTCTGTGCAGTAGCCTCTTTTGTTTTTGGCCACCACACAAGGGAAGCATACGATATTTTAGGACGTATTATGGATGTATAAATCCACATTATCATTTTTGGTCTTAGACCCCATTTTCTGCCAAATGTTTTTGAGCAAATCCAGAAAGCACTGGTTGCCTTACCGATCACACACTCAAGGTGAGCATTCCAGTTCAGTTTGGCATCCAGTATCACTCCTAAGTATTTAACCTGTTCACTAAGATGGATCTTTAATCCTCCTAGCTGGAACGCTTTTAGACTAAATTTCCTTTTCCTAGTGAAAGGTACAATTACTACTTTTGCTGGATTATTGCTAAGGCCCTCCTTGATACACCAAGACTGGGTAAATTTTAGGGCCCATTGCATTCTTTCTGAAATGATGTTGTCAAATTTTCCCCTCACTATAATGACTATATCGTCTGCAAAACCTACAACCTCGAAACCTTTTTCCTCTAAGCTTCTTAGAAGCTCGTCTACAACTAAGGACCACATAAGTGGTGAGAGGACTCCTCCTTGGGGACAACCTTTCGTTGCCCGTATTGTAATAGACGAACTTCCCAGCTCTGAAGTGATTTCTCTTTTTGCGAGCATGGTATGAACCCAGTTAATTATGTTCATGTCAAAGTTCCTTTTTTTCATGGCACGAGCCATAGATGAATAGGAAGCGTTGTCGAAAGCTCCTTCAATATCTAACAAAGAACAAAGTGCTATTTCTTTTATCGATAGAGCTTTTTCTACTTTTGAAACCACACTATGCAGTGCCGTAACTGTTGACTTACCAAACTGGTAAGCAAACTGGAACTCGGATAGTGGATGCTTGTTCATGTAATTTGAATTGATATAATCATTCAAAACTTTTTCCATAGTCTTTAATAGGACTGATGAAAGACTAATGGGTCTGTATGATTTAGGATGCGCCTTGTCTCGCTTTCCTACTTTAGGTATGAAGATAACTTTTACTTGTGTCGATGAAGTTGGAATATGGTTGAGTCTTAAACTTGCCTTAAAAATCTCAATTAATGGCGAGATCAACACTGCTTCGCCATTTTGAAGTAATGCTGGAAATATCCCGTCCGTTCCTGCAGATTTGTAAGGCTGAAAAGATCTCAACGCATTTTCTACCCTGGCTTTTTTAAATATTTTGTCAGCCAAGTCATTTGCAGCAATTTTCGCTCTAACAGACTTTTGAGATGTCCTTGTAGAACTTTTTTCACCTTCAAGTGATCCATCTCTGATTGGATCTACACACAAAACTGATCCAGGAAAATGTGTTTCCATAATCAGCTTTAACGTTTCACTAGGAGTTTTTGTAAAAACTCCATCCTCATTTTCCAAATTCCCAAGTTCAATTGTATGATCCTTTGCAAGAGCCCTCTGAAGTCTTGCGACTTCTGGACTATTGCTTATGTTTTCACACGTTAGAACCCAGGATCTTCGTTTAGATTTTCTAATTTCTTTATTGTACTCAGTAAGGGCACTCCTATAGGGAGTCCAATCTGAGGTTCTTTTCGCTTTATTAAACAACCTACGAGATGTTTTACGCAGACGTTCCAACTTAGAGTTCCACCACGGAACATCCCTGTTAGAGGACGATTCCTTGATAGGACAACTAATATGGAAAGAATTTAAAATCGTGTCATTTACCTTTTGGGAAAATGATTCCAACTTCTGAACTGAATCAATCTTTCCACCTTCTGTAAATAACTCCGAGTTTAAATGTTGTGCATATTGATCCCAGTTTGTTTTCCTCGGATTTCGAAATGTAGAAGTTGACCTATTTCCACCACTCCATTCGAACACAATGTGTCTATGATCCGACAATGACGTTTCCTCAGAGATTTCCCACTTTGAAATACGTTCATAAATTGCACTATTGCACAATGTCAAATCCAAGACTTCTTGTCTGATAGCATTTGAAAAGGTAGGTTCGTTTCCCTTATTGCATAGGGTAGGTAACGACTTAAGCACCCCGAGACCCTATTCCAAGCACGGGGTTAACGTTAACCTACAACGCTCATTTTTTGCAGTATGGTGCTCCATCTAGTGAAGCACCATACTACAAAAAATGAGCGTTGTAGGTTAACGTTAACCCCGTGCTTGGAATAGGGTCTCGGGGTGCTTAAGTCGTTACCTACCCTATGTCTATATTGTTTGAAGAGAGATATTCCAATAAGCACTCCCCTCGACTGTTGATATCCGTACTACCCCACACGGTATGATGTGCGTTGGCATCACAGCCAATTATGAATGACTTATTATTTGCTCTGCAGTACTTGACAAATGAGTCGATCGAAGTTCAGGAGGATATAAACCGTTTGCTAACCTGGTGTGGTGACAACGGCATGCGCACAAACAACAAAAAGTGCAAAGTGATAACTTACACCCGCTGCAACAACGTTATTCTGCACCAGTATTCTATGGGATCGGATTCTCTGGAACGTGTAAGTTCTATCTGTGATCTGGGTGTTACGATTGATTCGAAGCTGAGGTTCAATGAGCACATGAGCATCGTTATTGCTAAAGCATACACTGTGCTTGGATTTATACGTCGTCATACTTCAGGCTTCACTGACGTTTATTGCCTTAAGACGCTTTTTTGCTCGCTAGTTCGCAGCATCTTAGAATACGCCTCACCGGTGTGGTCTCCATCGTACGTCACGCATACTCTTGCAATTGAGCGTGTTCAGAAAAGTTTCATGAGGTTTGCATTGCGTCGGCTCCCATGGAATGATCCAGTCAACCTTCCCGCTTATCCTGACCGATGCAAGTTGATTGATTTGGAAATCATCTTTGACCTCATAATGGGCCATGTGGATTGTCCCGAACTCCTAGAACTAATTCCGTGGAACACTCCTCCTCGTCGGTTCCGAAACTCCCCATTACTGGCAATTCCGTTTCACAGAACGAACTTCGGATTCAATAATTGTTTTAACTTGTGTTTGCGATCCTTTAACGATGTTTGTAACGAATTTGATTTTATTTTGTCAAAAAATGTGTTTTGTGCTAGAATTAGAGGTTTGGATTAAGTAATTTTAAGTAAGCAGTCTGTACGACATAGTCGAAGATGGTGTACAATAAATAAATAAATAAATACGTAACATAACCCATTTCAATATTTAACATGCAACTTAACTCATAATCATAAATTCTACTAAGAAAAAAAACTAAGAAGATTGCCAAAAGATTTAGAACAAGGGAAAAATGTATACGTCAAAGTCACACAAAGAATTACGAAAGATAAAGAACCCTTTGAAATAGCAAAAGTAGAAGAAAATAACGAATTGACATTTAAAGACTCATATGGATTCAAGATACACAAAAAGATTTCAAAATAATTTCTTCGACTTCATTTAATACTAATACAACTGACCACAGCAACTACTTATCATGACGTTTCAACAAAAAACGGACTCCTGACGATAAACCTGGACACAGTTAAGATAAGAGAAGGCTATGAGAGGATAATGCATAAAGTAGATCTTGAAGAAATTAGGCTTAATATTGACTATATAGAACATCTCGCAAATAAGTTGAACATGACAGATCATTTGGAACAAACTTTTCAGTTCAAAATTAGGAAAGCACACGAAAAAATAGCTGGTTTCTATCCAAAGAGATCAAAAAGAGGACTAGGGAAGGTAATCAAATTTGTTGCAGGTAATCCAGATCAGGAAGATCTTGACTTAATCAATCAAAATTTAGAAACTTCAGAGAGTAATAGCAACAACATTTTAAGTAATCAAGTTAAACAAATAAAAATAAACAACCTTCTACAAACAACTATTAACAAAGTATCAGAAACATTGAGATCAATGAAACAACAAGTCGATTTGTACGATTCAAAATTTAGAAAAGATTTTGAGCTAATCAACCTTATCCTGAACCTCGATATTTTGATGAAAACGTTAGAACACTTAGAAGAACAGAAAGCTTTTTCAAAATCAAATCACCTCAATAAAAATATTCTAAGTTCAAATGATAAAGATTATATTTGGAAATATCCTCTAGATTTCTCTAGTGTATTATCCTTCTTTGTATATCTTTTCAAAAGGTGCTAAGTAACAAAAGTAAAGTGATTCTTTCCTCTCCGTTCTCTTTTTAATGTTAATTACGAAGCCATTATAATAGTTTTCAACGGTTCCTCTTTACAAATCGAAAAATGGTCTTGCTGTCTAGCATATTTGATATTCCAATACAAAATCTCATTTTGTTTTTTTATTTTTTTTTTTCATTTTCCAGTAAATTTTCCTAATTTTTTCTTCATATAAACCTGTTGCAAACCAAGTCAAATCAAACAAAAAAGAAATCAAGTAAATCCATCGTGTTGTTCGTGAGTTATGCTGTCACGAACGGACAGCATTTCATTTCTATATATATATATATAGACTAGAGAAATTTTTTACGGGGTTGTCGGAATTTGACGTGGTTTGCGGGAAAAATACGCGGTTTTCGTTATTCACGCGAGAAGATACCGTTCGCTTAAATTTGATCAAAAACGCGTCTCAAACCCAACTTTTCTCGCTTTCTACGAAGGTTTTGTAAATTACGGGTTTTTACTGGGGGTGCGACACATCTAAATCCAGATTCAAGATGATCGAAAAATCCCACGCTAGCCAATCAATCTCTAAAAAATCTTGTTTCAGCTTGTGAATCTTAATCCATCAACTTGCATCGTGCTGCATCTTTTTGCAGTAAATCTTTAAAATCTTCATCAAAATCTTCAAAATCTTCTTTCTATCTACTAAGCGTGCGCACATCGCACAAAAGCAAAGCAAAAAAATCCTGCATCTGAGATAGAGTCGCACCCCTGGGTTTTTACGCGGATCCAGGAATTTAATCGGTTTTTAAGGTAGTTTTTTTTTCCATCGCACTCATTTCTGTGTAAAAAGTAACTTCAGTGTAAACGATTTATAGCGTGTAGATGCACGTATAAACTGGAACGATTGTAGTGGTGACACTTCGCAGTGTAAATTCTCGATCAACAATAGAATAGGGCCTATCAACATTTGTATACAAACATTTCTGAGCCCGTTTTTTCGCAAGCCATTGGCCACCCACGCATACCAATACTATAATCATGTAGGGAAAAGTTTCTCTACACGATGATGCTACAGATTTGCGTGTGTAGCCTATGGCTTGCGAGAAAAAAGGCTCAGAAGTGTATGTTTACAAATGTTGATAGACCCTATTCTATTGTTGGTCAAGAATTTGAGTGAAGGTATATGGAAAGTGAAGGTATTAGTTAACGTTTTTGGTTACATTAGTATCGTTCGCCGTGAGATAAATAGTGCATCAGGAAGGTGAAAACGAGGATATTACTAAAAATTAAAAAGACACTAATTAAGTTGCAATTTCAGTTCATTTCAATTAGTATTGTTGTACAATGCCTCCAACTAGACAGAATAATATCGGCTGCTAGCTCAGCAAACTCTCGAATGAGACAAAGCGACGATCAGCGTGCAACTCAAAATGAATTGGATCGACAACGGATTTCACGGGCTCGAATGATGTTGAGTGAAGAAGCAGCTAAAATGCATAAAGTTAGAAAGAAGCCTAATCGGCAAGTATCAGAAAGATCTGGTAACAATCGTGCCCAACATAACCTTAAAAATCGATGACGAAGGCAAGCCTACATTCCACAAAATCTTCAACGTGCCGCCTTTGGTTGATTATTATGCGAAAATATCAGTCGCCATTGGATTAATGAGTGTAGTTTGTTATCATTTCAATGCATTGAAATTCCCAAATGAAAGACCAGAGACTTTGCGCTCATTGGTGTCTGGATCAGGAAGTGGTTCTAAACATTTTCTGCAGAACATCCAGAGTTATAATGATTGTTTTCAAATGACTTCGTTTGGCGCAACGCACATAATAATATTTAAAAGTTTCCGTGAACATTGTACCTTACATACGTCGATAAAATCCATGATATAGTATTGGAGGATCCAAAAGCGAAATCGAGAGAGCTAGCTAAGGCTTTAGGCATTTCAATGGAACGAGTTGGCAACATCATGCATTCCGTTTTTGGTATGAAGAAGCTCTGCGCGCGATGGGTGCCGCGTTTGCTTACAATAGACCAAAAATGCATTCGTGTCAGGAGAATTTGAGCAAGTTTACACGCAATACGAAGGAGTTTGTGTGCCGATTCATAACCATGGATGAAACTTGGATCCATTACTACACACCGGAGTCATCGCAGCACGCAAACCAGTGGGTTTCACCGGGCGAAAGTACTAGG
>JASCZW010007219.1:0-41193 GCA_034211315.2 Aedes japonicus
ATTGTAGTTAGAAAGGTTATCATTTTTTTCAAATTAAACACACTCCCACGAGGAAAAGCTATACAATGAGCAGTGGTTAACTAAGCCAGTGGTGAATTTGAAGCCAGCCACTATCATCATCCCTAATGTGTGCAAAAAAAAAGCATTAACTAGCAACATTAGTATGACCAGTTACCAGTAATTCGCAGATAATTCATTGGGAATGGGAGGGACCATTAGGGCACCCGATTGAAGCACTCTGGATGGGGAGAGTGAGAATGCCAACTCCCCATTGCTAACAGTTTGTGAATAGAAAGGCGGGCTCTTCTCGCCGCCCATTGGGGCATCCTCATGTTAGATGGCTTGCTCTTTTGACCAACTGTTCAATCTTGTTGTTGGAAGGAGATTCTTTATATCCCTGTGGATACGTATAAGTGATGTTGCTTATTGATCCACCCAACCCATTTTTCGGCTCTTCATACAAAGGCATGATTAGGATAATCAGTGGTTATTAAAGCTTGATCAAGTCTAACAGTCAGGAGAGCCCATTGCTGTCGGACTTAGTTTCCGTGCTACAATGGGTTGTAGTACATATCATCGTACATCACATCATCAGGCGCACACTTTCACTCTGTCTTTTTTTCACCGAATAAAAGTTGTATCCTCTGTGAAGGTACAAATCTCACGCATCGGCGTAACATTAGTGTGAAATACCATCTCTGATGAAAAATACTCTTTTTCGGTCATATCAAAAGGTACAGAAAAATTTATTCAATCAATTAAAATTATTTGATCAACAACTTTTTCGAAGAATGTATGCCTTTATTTCTGAAAATAAAAAGTTAGATTTAAGGACCATCCTAGTTTTCATTCACGCCAAAAGAAGCGCCTTGTTATTAGAAACAACTTTGTTGAAGACAATTATGCTCCAAAACTTTAAACTTAGGCTGAAAATGTTTCTTCCCTGCTAAATTCGCATTCTGGACCATTACACTATGGTCTAGATCAAGAGTTAACGAGGAAACATGCTCCCAGCGCCTAAACTTGAAACTTTACAGCAAAGTGACGTTCTAGAACATGATTTGTATCAATAAGACCCATTTTTGATGTTGATTAAAATTAGGGTGGTCCCCATTTTCACGGAAATACAAAAACTAACTTTTTTATTTGCAGAAATAGACGTTTACACACTTGGGCAAAGTTGTAACGCAAAAAATTCATGGAATTTTCATATTATTTTGGTAGCTTGAAAATTGACCAATTTAGAGCAATTTTCCCTCATCAACTAAGGGTGTACCATAAAAAAAGTTAATTTTGCCCGATCAATTTTCAAGCTAAAAAAATAATATATATATATATATATATATATATATATATATATATATATATATATATATATATATATATATATATATATATATATATATATATATATATGAAAATTCCATGAAATTTGTTGCGCAACACTTTGCCAAAGAATGTAAACGCCTATTTTTGCAAATAAAAAAGTTAGTTTCTGTATTTCTTTAAAAAAGGGGAGAAAACCTTATTTTAATCAACATCAAAAAAATTTGTGTTAGTGATACAAACCATGTTGTAGAACATCACTTTATTGTAAAGTTTCAAGTTTAGGCGTGGACTCATAGTGTATTGTGCATTGCTTCGTAGTCCTATATCCCCTTTGCGTACAACCCCAGTATGCTGGTCCTTGTAGTTTTTTTTAATTTAATCTTCGATAGAGCTTACCAGCTTTCAGAAAATTATTGTAAATCAAAATTATTAAATTATCTGAAACTTTTCAAAGGACAACTTTGCTCTAAAATTTCAAACAGGCTGAAAATTTATCTTTCCCTCTAAATTCGCACTCTGGACCCGTGTGCAGAAGGGTCTATTTCTAGTAACTGAATAACATTCAATTTCATGACATAATAGCCGAAGGGTTTCATCTTTCGTCTTCCATGGGAATCCTAGGGAATCAAGTCCCTCGCTAGCATTGCATGTCAACTATCTTGAGCCACGACCTGAAACACGACGGAAAATTGGTTTACCAAAGCGATGTCTCCGACATAATGTCGCGTCCAACGGCACACCATTCAACATGCCAATAAAAGCCATATTAAGTAGCTATATAGTAGTACATCTATGAAGGTACGATTTAGAAGAACAATTAGAGCCATTCGATGTGTGTACAATCACCGATAACAGCTGGTTAATGGGTGCGTCTAATGACGAAATCACGGCTGAATGACAAACGAGGCACGATCGATTGGGACGTGATTGGAATCTCCTTGCCGGCTGGTGTAGTTTTTCGAGTCGTTAGCCTAGCTGAATGCTCAATTATTCGGCTGCCTACCAACAATTCCCATCGGCTGTCGGTTTGCTAATGCATGTCGACCAATCATGGATTAATAGATATAAATATATGCTAACAAAAAACTTTAATGACCCATCAAATGCCACTGGAGCAAATGAGAAAGTACCTTCCGATGGTGTTCGTAGGTACTGCTGGCTTTAACACACAAAAGTTTTCCATCACTTAATTAAGCCAGTCATTCATTAATATGACTTTGCAAGAGTAGAGTCTTTCTACTCCCGAACAACGACAGGGTGACACATCCATCATATTTCCTAATCTCTCTACTCCCACAAGTGATTCTTGTTCTCTGATTTTCGTCCTCCTTAGCCTAGAGCCACTTTCTGAAATGGTGGTGGATAACAATACGAGGAAAGAAAGGAAAAACATTCCATCTTTTGATTCCCGGACTTCCTTCCGCATTTGGTCGTTGTCGTCTGGATTAGACCAAGTCTGCAATGCACTTGGTCCGCCTTTCCAAGAGCTCTCGCTGCCCGTGCTGTAAACATGCAATCAAAGCTAACCTAGAAACGGCGACGTTTGGCTCAGGAAGCTTAATCTTCACTACTGCATCACGGTGCCTGCTGTTTGTTTGCTTGTGTGTATGTGTGTGAGTGTGAGTGTCGGTATGGGGAGCCACAGTAGTGCTTGTTGACCCATAAAAGAGCACACAGCATTGGAGCTTTCGGGTTGGTAAGACTTTTTCCACCTCGTTTTAGTTGGGAAGTTCTCGTTTGCTGGCAAGTCGTCGTTGTCGAGTGGAACTAATTTTGGAGCGGATAAATTACAACGCTTTACGAAAAAATAAAAGAAGTGTACGAGCAAAGTACATGCTTTCAAAATGAGGAATGAAGTGTGTGGTTAGTGGCATTTCTTAGATTGAAGAACAAGCACTTTAAGAACACTGTCAACCATGGGTGCTATCGCTAAACAAAGCAACCATGATTTCAGTGCACTAAGGTCTAGTAAACGACTTTACGAGGAAACATGCTCCCAGCGCCTAAACTTGAAACTTTACAGCAAAGTGATGTTCTACAACATGGTTTTTATCACTAAGGCCCATTTTTTTTTATGTTAGTTAAAATTAGGGTGGTCCCCATTTTCACGGAAATACATAAACTAACTTTTTTATTTGCAGAAATAGACGTTTACACTCTTGGGCAAAGTTGTAGTGCAAAAAAATTTCATGGAATTTTCATAATAAATTTTTTTGAAGCTTGAAAATTGACCGATTTAGAGCAACTTTCCCTCATCAACTTAGGGTGTACCATAAAAAATGTTTTTTTTGCCCTAACCTTTTTATTTCAATTTCCATTGTTCACATATGTTAAACAATATAAATTGTCCTTTCAAATGAAGTCTCTAATTTTTTTTTGTGTTTGCCCCATCATAGAAATCAACATTTGAAAAGGGCGTATGATTTTTTTTGCGCTACAACTTTGCCCAAGAGTGTAAACGTCTATTTCGGCAAATAAAAAAGTTAGTTTTTGTATTTCCGTAAAAATGGGGACCACCTTAATTTTCACCAACATTAAAAAATAGGCCTTAGTGATAAAAACAATGTTGTAGAACATCACTTTGTTGTAAAGTTTCAAGTTTAGGCGCTGGGAGCATGTTTCTTCGTAATCCGGACCATAGCACAGTGTACCATCCCAAGGTAACTACCGTAGAATCGAATGAAACTGTCTGTACGTCCACACTTCGTCATATTGAAAAACTTTGCTAACTTTGTTTTTAGAAATTTCGTTCGGTGTTAGAAAAGTTGCAGCGTCACGAAATATGTTTAGATTTTGAACGTTAACAACTCAGTCATTTCACGATCGATTTCCAATTTTAATTGCATCAATCGACCAGAACATTCACTACGCGTCGACTCCAATATTGAAACTATCTAAAATAACGCATATATAAGGTAATATTTTATAATTTCGTTTTGCAGAGTAAATTAAGTTATCCACAGTATTTTCCTATTACAGATTTCAAATATAAGTAAACAAGGTCTCATATGCAGCAGTGACCCTAGCAGTACACCTGTTGCAAATCCCTTACTCTTACTTTACCAAACTAGAAATCAAGTTCGTTTATTATAATTTATTTTTAATTAAGTTTATAGTAAAGATAGATAAGATTGGTGAGTAAATTAAGATATTCATTTTTGGAATGTAAATCTAATCTAATCTTATACAAACGCAGCCAGTTCGAGAAAGAATCCTGGATATAAGATGTCGTCCAATTATTGTTTTGTCAATATTGATGCTTGCAGCATAGCAAAGAAATGATAAAGGGTGTCCCACATCAAATTGCATCACGAAAAAAACACTTTAGAAAATTACCCAATGGGTATTCTCTTACATTATTTGGGTAGAAGTAGTTTAGAGTGTTGTGTTTTTATCGCTGTCAGTTTTTCGAAAATTGTAAAAAATGGCGTCACCCGTTGAGTAACGTCATGAATTGGTTTTGCGCAAGCACCTGGAAAATCCTCAACTCTCTCATCGGGACATCAGAAAAAACTCGAATTCTTGCAGTCAACGGTGAATCGTGTTTTTAAGCGTTACTACGAAACTCTGAGCATCGAACGGAAGGAGAAATGAATGTTCTATTAGTGATCAGGATCACAAGCGTGTCGGGAAAGCGTTTCAGCGAAATCCCAATGCTTCGGTCAGGGATGTGGCCAAAATTTGTCCAAGTCTTTCGTTCAGAGAGCTAAGCATCGGAAGAGACTGCATATGTACGAAGCGCCGAAGGCTCCAAATCGTCAGGAATGGCATAATAGCCCCTACTGATCTTCACCGCCAAGGAAGCAGAAACTGCCTAGAAATACATGATTTGGCAAGCGATCTACTCATGTGGCAAACGGAGTGCGCCGTTCCTGACTACCGGGACTGTAAACTGGGATATCTATCTCAAGAGTGTCTACAGAAGCGTCTGTTTCTTCTGTTGATCTTCTGGCCGGATCTAGCTTCGTGCCACTATTCAAATGATATCCTGGAGTGGCATGTTGCCCCCCTCCCTCCCACACGCACCGAAACTAACCCATGTAGCACACTACGATCTTTCTTAGTGGTAGTGACTTGATTATGACTTAGCAAGTCATATTTATGATATCTCAACCGAATGGCAACAAGTGTGCTACTAGGGAAGGCCTATCGAAAAATACTAAATCTGAGAAAGACATGAAGAAAACGTGGGTTTTCGTACAGAAGAAGACATATGTTGTACAGAACCTAATGAGTGGAGTACGGTTATGGTATTGCAAATGAATGAGATAAATATGCAAAAGGTTAGCTTAGCTTAGATTCCATGAAAGAAATCGTCTTTACAATTGACGTTATTGCCTAATTTAAAGAAAAATCTTAAGTACACGAAGAACTAGTAAGGGCTGCATCGTTAATTATGAGTGATTTAATGATTACCCCTTCATTAAAAGTTAAAGTTTTACTTCAAGACGAACAATGTGAGGTCTTACGAAGAAAAGTGAAAATCAATTGTGACCAAGTACTGCACTGAAAAGGGATTGTCGCTAAGAAAATTAGCAAAAGAAGATGGTGTTAGTGTCTGTGCGGTCCAAAATGCGATCAACCGGTTAATAACACATTGAAGGACTTACCCGGCCGTGGTAGAAAAACAGGTGCGTTAAACCCAAATTTGGACAAACAAATTTGCAAAGTTTTTGAAGAAAAAAATGAGGTGTCCATCAGAGATTGCGCAAAAAAGTTTGGAACGACGATTGAACTGGTCCAACGCGCAAAAGAGCGTAATTCCCTAAAGACGTACCGAAAACAAAATTGTCCGAAACGCAGCCAAATTCCGTTCGGATTTCGTGAAAACTCGAATGCGGAAGCTGTAAGACGACGTTTTGAGCAAAAATGACATATCATGGATGACGAGACGTGCGTTAAATTGGACTACAGGGCACTTCCAGGGGCACAGTTTTACACCATGAAGCGTGGAACGATGTCCCAAATTCGGAGAAATCCGAAAACACAAAGGTTTGACACTGTTTTGGCCTGATTTGGCATCCCGCCACTATGCGCTTGGCACCTTGGACTGGTATGAAGAGATCAATGTCCAATTTGTGAAAAAGGCGATGAATCCTCCAAATTGTCCGTAAATAAGGCCCATTGAGAAATTGTGGGCTTTGATGAAAGGAAAGCTGCGGAAGAAGGCTAGCAGATGGCATCATCAAATAAAAAAAGACTGGGTAAACGTAAGCGACACCATCGACGGAACGGTTGTGCAAAACCTCATGAGGAACATCAAGAAGAAAGTGCGAAAGCTGGCCAGATCTACAAAAACTTATATGAATACTGATGTAATGGGCTTTTTTTATGGTCAATGAACAATGGATTTGAGTTGCAGAACAAATAAAAAATATATAAATACAGCAACTTTTAGGTGTACTCATAATTAACGATACACCCCTTACTTGCAAGTGTATAGTTGTAAGGTAAAATAGTTGATTCAGAGACAGATTTGTAAATACTTAATTTTTTATATCAGGACGATAGTTTCGCTGAAATGAGAACATTGCTTAACACTGTATCTTGCATTTCTCATTCTAATGCAGAGGTCGACAGAAAATTTTCACTATTCAAGCATTAAATGCCGGATAGCCGAACTATTCTAAGGGAAGCGAACTTCAATAATCGTTAAAAATATTTTGAGACGCATGCATTTTTTTGAGATTGGTGTAACCAGATTTGTTGTTTCAAAGGAGTTGATTTTGAAAGGAAAATTTGCGAGGCAATCTTACGAATCCTAGCGGTAATAAAAGAAAGATGTTGAATTAGTTGAAGCTCATAAAAAGCAGGAAAAAGAAAATAAGGAAGTAAGGCACCAGATCAAAAAGCAAGAAGAAGTATTCGAAATGAAAAGAAAGGCTAAAAAGATATTTTTAACTTGATCGAAAAAAAATCTTAGTAACACAGATAAAAAGAAACATTGAATTTTTTTCGTTATTTAATGCACATGAAGGGTATGTTAGATTTGGCAGAAAATTATGGGATATTTCATGTAAATTTAAGCCAGATAACGCCTGACTCTAGCCTATTGTATGAAAGATCGCAAACATTGATGTATGGCGTATAAAAGATTGCAAACAATTTCATTTTATACTCCTCCTTCGGCTTGGAACTCAACGAGGGGAAATTTTAAGCGCATGTTAAAATTAATTATTTTTTTCTGTGAATGACATGCAATAATCGAGAAACTTCATTTCTTAAAGTTCTTTTGAAACACAAAGATAACGTTGTGCAGGCAATGAAAGCTAGTGTGAAGAATTTAATGTTATGACGTACATATTAAATAAATAAGTACTTAACTTGTTTTACCTTTGAATATGGATCATTCTGTTTGACATACTTTACTTATCGTTTGTGTTCGAGTGATTTCGTGGATCTCATCTTGTTTGTTACTGTCTGGACATTTTCTCAAGTTATTGGTCAATTTATTTGACTCAGCTCATCATGAGTTATGTTTCCCTCTTTACAAGTTTTATATCACACTTTAGCTAATCTTCTCCTCTCCATAGACTCTATTAAAATCGCAGGATTTTTCTGAAGGAAATTATCAATTATCAATAAATTATCAAAAATCTACTTTTACTATATAAAGCATCATACTGCCAAAAAAAAAGAAATGAGCGTTGCATGTTATTATTTATCCCGTATTTGAAAAAGGTTCTCCTACTGATGACGCCGTTCCCCACCCTAGCTGTTTGATGCTTGGTAAGTTCGCGTGTGGATTGATATGAGGGCGTGGATTTCATTTTGAACTTGCACGGATTTGGCAACGTGACAATCGTGAAATAGGTTATCTTTTATTGTCTGTCTAAAATGTGAAAAGGATCGGTGAACTAGGTGATTTTCTACGTCGTTTTTTCCGTGATGCAATTTGATGTGGGACACCCTTTACAATCGTCAAAGCGGCTAGGCCTACTGCGTTGCAGCGTTGTAAAGTTTCAAAGATGATTCTGTAAAATTAGTTGCATTCAAATGAATGGATCATTGAATGAATGGTTCAACCACAACGCATTTTGTGAATCTACAGGGGAAGAAGGATGCGTTGACATACAATTTATAATAGAAATTCAAACAAAGCTCACTCAATGATTATCAAAAGCTTGTAGTGATCCTATAAAGTGTTCGAGAATCTGTTGATTGCATCGAGCATTCACCCGGCGTTTTTGGAATCATCTTTGTTACTTGATGATTCGTAGGTAGTTTTTTCGTGTTGACCTGCTCCAGATTGTACGGATGGTTTTCTAAAGGGTGTTTCCATCAAAATTGGGTCGACTTAAACTTGACGCATTTCCTTTCATAGTGCATTAATACAAAATTTGCACACCCCTCATTTTGAAGATGTGTGCGTGCAGCATCATGTCGCTATTTTGATTTTATGATTAGCACTTCAGTTATCAAAATGTCGTCGAAGGCAGAGAAGCAACGCAAACTTCTCTCACGCCAAGTTGGCGAAATTCTTGAATGTGGCTAAATCAACCGTTATTAACGTATTAAAAGTGTTCGGTGAACGTTTGTCGACAGCCAGGAAAGCTGGATCCGGGGGAAATCGAAAGCCGGAGGCCACTGCGACGACAAAAAGAGTTGCCCGCTGTTTCGAGTGGAACCCCACCCTAGCAAAGGAAAATAACAAGCTGATATCATATAAGTAACAAGTTCTGTTATCCCAGTTATCGTTTTGATTTCCGCTGTTATCGCATAACAAATTTAGTTATCACCATTGGTAAATTTTGTTATCATTTGTTATCATTTTGAACAAACTATTTATTATGAACGCTATAAGTTAAATTGTAAAACTATAAATATTTCCAGCATATTTGAATAAGAAATTTTGCTTTTAATCAAAATATTTTTTTCAGTTATTAGTATGAGAGTTTAATTTCAAATTGATAACATAATTTGATACTATTTCAATAAATTTGCTTACAATACAGGTTTTGTTATCAAGTTGTTCGCAGTGATAACAAAATAAGTTATTATTATGATATTCAACGAGTATTTTTTTGTTATTCATTCTGTTATTTTGGCTGTTTATTCAGCCTGAATGATAACATATTCAGTGATCAAAAAATGATAACCTGGTATTAGAACTTGTTATCAATTTGGTATAATCCTTTGCTCGGGCAACCTCTCCGTCCGAGATGTCGCAAAGAAGCTGGGAGTGGCACCTTCAACCGTGGATAGAGCTAAAAAACGAGCTGGACTGTCGACTTACAAGGAAAGTGGGGACTCCAAATCGCGTCGATAAACAAAACACGTCGGCCAAATCGAGATCGCGAAAGTTGTACGCGACGATGTTGACGAAGTTTGATTGCGTTTTGTACAGGACGATGAATCTTACAAGGCAGACTTTAAACAGCTATCTGGACAGGAATTTTATACGGCAACCGGACGGGGAATAGGTGGCAGATATTTTCAAGCACATTAAACTGTGACTTCGAGAGTCCTGGTGTACTACCAAAATGTTGGTGGGATCAACAGTTCTCTTGCCGAGTATCAATTGGCCCTTAGTGATGGTTGCTATGACATTTACGCTCGCGCCGAGACCTGGCTTAACGGAAATACTACGACGAATCAAATCTTTGACGATTGCTACAAGGTTTATCGACAAGATCGGTTACCTTCGAACAGCAACAAGAGTATTGGTGGCGGTGTTCTGCTAGCTGTTCATTCGAGATTCAAATCCCGTTCGGTCGATCCTCCCAATAGCTCATCGGCAGAGCAAATACGGGTTGCATTGGCTACCGACGATGCTTCGCTCTACGTTAGCGTGATTTACTTTCCTCCCGACCGAGTAAATGACGCATTCTAATCGAAAAGCATCTTGACTCGCTGAACTGGGTCGTTTCGCAGTTGAATCCAAGGGACAAGGTGATCATTCTCGGCGATTTCAACCTGGGTACGATATACTGGCAGCAAAATTCCCTTGGGCACTACTTTCCTATCGTTTCTCGATCTACGATTGGCATGACATCACGAGAACTGCTTGATGCGTATAGCACCGCTCAGCTCAGGCAACTGACTGGCGTTCAAAACGAGAATAAGCGCATGCTTGATCTGTGCTTTGTTAGTGACGATCTGTGTGAGGATTGCACAGTTATTGAAGCACCAGCACCGCTAGTTAAAATCTGTGGGCATCATCCACCTTTAGTTATGAAATTTGCAGTAAATCCATTGTGTTGCTTCCGTGATTCCTCTGAAAGTGTTTTTTACGATTTCAGTAAGGCTGATTTCAGCGGAATGAACGATTTCTTGGGACTTGTTGACTGGGATGAGATCCTCGATGCTTCTGACGTCAACCTAGCTGCATCGACAATGTCTGGTGTACTGCTATATGCCATCGATCAGTTTGTTCCTGTGAGGATGAAACATCAATCACCTAAACCAGCTTGGTCGAATTCCGCTCTCAAGCGCCACAAAAGAATGAAGCAGGCAGCTCTGAGACGACACAGCAAATATCGAACGGATTTCACAAAATTGTGTTACATGGAAGCGAATGCTGAGTACAAGCAATTAAAAAAAAGGCCGACATCTCTATAACGCTTATCAAGACCGTCTACAAAAAAGCCTTAAGTCCAACCCCAAAAGCTTTTGGCGTCACGTCAATGATCAGCGGAAGAAAGCTGGTTTGCCCTCCAGGATGACGGATGGTTTAATCGAAGCTGATTGCATTGCCGATATTGCCGATATTTTCCGTTCTCAATTCAGCAACGTTTTGGGGGGATGACATTGAATGTGTCCTCGGTGATTTCATTTGGCCGTAAACGCGAGCTCTACCAATTCGGTTATGCTTTGGCAGGATTTGAGCTGCAGCGCGAAACGACGGTTAAGGACTTGGGGATTCTCATCGATTCCAAAGTAACCTTCAAAGACCACGTAGTATACGTCGTGTCTAAGGCATCATCGCAGTTAGGCTTCCTGTTCCGTTTTGCCAAAAAATATAAGGATGTTTATTGCTTGAAGTCGCTTTACTGCGCAATCGTTCGCCCTATTCTGGAATATTGTTCGGTTGTCTGGTCTCCGTATTACCAGAATGAAATCCAACGTGTTGAGGCAATCCTGCGGAAATTAATTCGATTTGCCCTACGTCATTTCAGGTGGAGAGACTCGTTCAATCTACCCAGCTATAGCAGTCGGTGCCAGCTCATCAACCTTCAACCACTTGATGGAAGGCGTAACGTGGCAAAAGCATGTTTTATTGGCGATCTCCTGCAAGGGAACATTGATTGTTCTAGACTGCTCAGCATGTTGGACATCAACATATGCCGCCGTAATCTACGCGCACATTCATTCCTGAGCCTTCCCGCGGCAAGAACTAACTATGGGCTCCATGAGCCAATACGCAGCATGAGTCGTCTTTTTAATAGTTGTTACTTTGTGTTTGATTTTAATGTACAAAGGGAAACAAATAAGTGTAGTTTTAGACGTATTTTTTGTTAATTTGATTAATTTTGTAGTTTTGTGATTTTAGTTTTAAGATGGTCATTGGGGCAAATATTTTACCTGTTGACTGTAATAAACAATAATACGTGAACTGTCAAAGTTCGCGAAGAAATATCTGGTGTGGCAGGCCATCGTCAACCAGGAAATTTATCTGAGCGAGTGCCTAGAAAACCGTCTACTGCCTTTCCTGTAGCGACACAATTGTTCCGGTCTATTGTGGCCGGATTTGACATCCTGCCATTGCGGAAAAAAGGCCATGGAGTGGTATGCTGCCAACAACATTCAAGTGGTGCCCAAGGACATGAACTCTCCCCACAACACGCCAGAACTCCACCCAATCGAACAATATTGGGCCATCGTATAGCGGAACCTTAAGAAGAATCAAAAAGCTGTTGTAAGCGAGAAACAGTTCAAGGCAAACTGGCAGGTGTTAAACGAAAGACCCGGCAATTCGCATTCGGTAAAAAAGAAGCTTAGGTTATAATTTCTCATGTATTCTGTATGAACTGAACTTGAACTTGAAAAGAAAATGTATTTGACTTATTAATAAAAACTTTGATCGACTCACACACATTACTGTTTGACCAAATTTCGATCGGAACACCCTTTAATTAATCATTATCTGTATTATTGGTTCCTCTCACTCGCCGTACCACCACATCACACTGGAAGGCAGCTTTATACTCCTTGTACCAGTGCTGTGTTCGATCGGAACACCCTTTAATTAATCATTATCTGTATTATTGGTTCCTCTCACTCGCCGTACCACCACATCACACTGGAAGGCAGCTTTATACTCCTTGTACCAGTGCTGTGTCAATAAACTCGAAGTTGTCACTTTTTCCACATCAGCGAAACACGCTGTGCTCATCCAGAAAAGGTAAAACTTTGGTAGACCGTGAAAATTACTTTCGAAAAGTGGAGCCTGAATCTTTTCGTCTATTTCTGTGGGGCTTGAGAAATGATTCTTCCTCGAAAAATGCTGCTTTCTGGCGAATTTCTTGTTAATAGAAACGCTTCGCTTTAAGCGACATGGCTGCTAAAGGATTGCGGTAGCTTGAAGTGTTAGACAATTATGGTATAGGTAATGCGACGACAGGCAGCCCTTTTTGACGAAATAGCTCTTTTGATGACTACTGACTGCATACCGAACATGACGTCTATATTTTCACTAAAAAACCTTCCAGATAGCGAAACTCCTAACGAACCGAATCGCACTGCTTCAACCGAGATACACGTCAAAATTTGGTTACGATAATTTAGTTTTGGACATCCCTAGCAAAGGAAAATAACAAGCTGCTATCATATAAGTAACAAATTCTGCTATCCCATTTATCGTTTTGATTTCCGCTGTTATCGCATAACAAATTTAGTTATCACCATTGGCAAATTTTGTTTTCATATGTTATCATTTTGAACACACTATTTTTTATGAACGTTATAAGTGGAATTGTAAAACTATAAATATTTCCAGCATATTTGAACAAAAAATTTTGCTTCTAATCAAAATATATTTTTCAGTCAGCATGAGAATTTTATTTCAAATTGATAACATTATTTGATACTATTTCAATACATTCGTTTGCAATACAGGATTTGTTATCAAGTTGTTCGCAGTAATAACAAAATAAGTTATTATTATGATATTCAACGAGTATTTTTTTGTTATTCATTCTGTTATTTTGGCTGTTTATCAGCCTGTCTGATAACATATCAAGTGATCAAAACATGATAACCTGGTATTAGAATTTGTTATCAATTTGGTATAATCCTTTGCTCGGGAATACTTACAAGTTTTCTTGGTGTTTTTTCTGTTTTGTTTATCATTTTGAATACTTTTCGTTAATATAAGAAAAGAAAATTCAATTAAAACCACGAAAAAAGAGAAGGAAAAAACTGACAGTTCGGGAGAATCCAGCTGTCTGTATTCTGAGCTTGCTGCGATCTTTTCCTAAGAAAAGGAGGCTGATATAAAAGAGTAATTTTTGAAGAGTAAATTAGAAAGAACTAAAACTTTGAAATACTCTGTAACTGTTGACTAAGATGCCGTATCATATTTTTTAGAACTACAATTTTTCAATTTAGATGGAAATATTTTGAAATGAAAAATCTCTCCAGAGAACAAGTGAAAATCATTATTCCATATATAATCACACCGTTCCACTTTCAACCGTTCCCATTCAGCATTCTTCAATATAAATTTCTGCCGCCAAGCTCGACGCTCAACAGTTGAGTTCCACACCCTCGCGAGAGTGAGTACTCCACGTTTGTCAACCACTGATGCAATAAAAACACCAGTCTCGAATGCTCTGTTTACATTTTTTTCCACCGACTGTCCCTGCTAGTGGGTTGCTAGTGGGTTCTGCGTCTCCAACTGAGTGACGACTTCCAAATAACGCACAAACGTCTGTTTTAGTACAAACTCCGATTCTCTCTTGCGCGAGCATCCATCGGTTCGATCTCTCGCTGGCAAAACATTTCGCTCAGCCACCTCTTCTATGCTTCCTTTCGGCAGCATAAAAATTTCAATCGCCTCCCATAAACCAGACCAACATTAGCCATTCAGTGCAGGTTGAACCTGGAAGCGTATCGGTTCGTTGTCGGCGCGCTGTCACTCTAGTCGATCAATTCAGCCTACTGTTAAGGTGGGCAAAAAAAATAAAATAAGGACTAACCCCCAAAGGACCGCATAAACCACCGAACGAACGGACGTTCGCTATTGTACGAGTACAGGATATTGGTGGGTCGCGTGTGATTCTGGCCCGCGATGCTCGGCTCGTGGGAGCACTGAAGCGGCTCGGGGAAGAAGGTGGTATTAAAGGTGCTAGAGCGAACGATGTCCTGAAAAGCAGGCGAAAGGAGGATACAGTGGATTTGCGGAAGCGGGAGGAAAAACAAATAGAGAAAAGTGGAAAAAGCTAATAAATCTAGCTCACCTGGCTCAAGTGTTTTTGTGTTGTGGCATCTAGTTTGCCTTGGAGAATGCGATGAAGGAGTTAATCGATTAATGCCGAGCAGTACTAGTAGTAGGCTGGTGCCGCCGCGGTGTCACCGTTAAGGAAATTATGTCAGGATAACTGGATTACTCGCGACTCTACTCTCTGCTCCTTCTGGATTGCGGTGGTGATTGTGTGAGAGGAGAAGAAGAAGAAGAAAAAAAAATGATTTCATGCAAATTAGTGTGATTGGTTTGGTTTGCGGGCCCGGCTCCCACCTTGGCGGGTCATAAAATGAAAAATGAATAATTGAATTGGATCCATCATCATCGTCGTCGGTTTGCTGATATGAGTGCAGTGGGTGTGTGATGAGCGAGGGAGCTTTTATAAAACGGAAACAAACAAAGTGATTGATTGCATTTCATCCGAAGGGAAGAAAGTGATCGACCTGAAGTGCGTTGTTTTTTTTTTGTTCGTATTATGATAAATGATAATGAAAGGTAGTTGTCATTCTGCGCAAGGATAAACCGGAATGTTTGTACTGGCTTGTTTATGCGAGGTTAATTATGGTGATTAAATCTAGCCCGCCGGAAATGCGCTGCCAAGTACGAATCGAGAGTGGTGATAAACAGTTTGATGTGGTGATTTTTCAAGCAGAGTTGGGAAATTAAATGTCAGTTCAGTGCAGCCTGCGTACAATTTAAAGTGAACCGGAAATTGCTCTTTTGTCATCAATCTCTATGCTGTTTCTGCTGTTGATGTTGTGCGACAGATGTAATCGTTGTTGTTGATGTCGGGCCGATGAAGGTGATAAAAGAATGAACACGCAGTCAACAGTAGTAGGTGTGCAGCGAAATTGAATGCGATTTGAATATAATAGCCGTGTTTTGGATGCATGCAGGTGATCGACTGTAGTTAAGTCGACAATTACCCACAGGCGGTTAAATAGGTTAGTTGTGATTCGTTTAAACTATATGATGGTTTATTATGTTGCATGGCAGTTTGATCGATTTACAGAAAATTATACAACGAATAATATGCTGGCTGATTTCGATACCGAGAAGTGAAGCACATATTATGGATGAATATCGTTTCTGGCGAAAAGCTTGTCAATTGACAGGAGTTAAACCGGAAAATAACCAACTGCCGCGAATTCCCTAGCAAAGGAAAATAACAAACTGATACCATATAAGTAACAAGTTCTGTTATCCCAGTTATCGTTTTGAATTCCGCTGTTATCGCATAACAAACTTAGTTATCACCCTTGGCAAATTTTGTTATCATGTGTTATCATTTTGAACACGCTATTTTTCATGAACGTTGTAAGTTGAATTGTAAACCTTTAAATATTTCCAGCAAATTTGAACAAGAAATTTTGCTTCTGATCAAAATATTTTTTTCAGTTATTAGCATGAGAATTCAATTTCAAATTGATAACAGAATTTGAAACTATTTCAATAAATTTGCATACAATACAAGATTTGTTATTATTATGATAAACAAAGAGTATTTTTTTGTTATTTATTCTGTTGTTTTGGCTGTTCATTCAGCCTCAATGATAACATATTCAGTGATCAAAAAATGATAACCTGGTATTAGAACTTGTCATCAATTTGGTATAATCCTTTGCTCGGGTAGTGCGTCTGTCTCAAAGAAGTTATTCAACTATCTGCTAAAATCAATAATAACGATGATTTTGTTAAATTTAAGTGCTGAAGAAAGTATCAAAAGCAGTCTATTACAAATCTTGTTGAGAGAAGCTTGAATTTCCCATACATTGCCGATAATTGTGACCAATATGTTGTTGTTCTTATCAAGGTTTTGAAAATGTGTACCAATCAATTAGTTGAGCAAAAACTGGTTTGTTTGAAAAACATGAACGGCTGGCATAATTCGGCTGGAGCTTTTGCAACTTTATCGTAAGAGGGATAAATTTCACAAAAAGTTTGTAACGTTTTCGACTTTCTCAATATTAAATCAGGTGTTTTGATTATGTAACTGGCAAAATACCGTCTATTGCAGTTAACAATAATTTTTGGATTTTCTTTATTTCATGAACCATTGCAGCCGTAACTCTAATGTTTAGGTTGCTATAAAATAGTATCAGTATACAAACAAAAGCTTCATAAATTAGTACTAAAATTATGGTTAGGCTTAAAGTTAGGTTATTCATAGGAGGGAACTGAGTCGATCAAATAATAATAATCACTGGAACAGGAACACGGCCAAGTTACATTGCCAAAACCATCCAGCTTTATTAAGTTTTATTAAAGTTTTATGACAGCCACTAGAAATCAAATCGGTTTTATTATGGCAGCAAGAGATGCCAATAGGTTTCAAATTTTAGTCAGGTTTGTAAGAACCTACCCAGCTTCTTTACAACGATATTAAAACCTTGACTTCTAAAATTCCTTTTACTCCTATCAAAGGTTTTATTTTGACTTTATAAACTCATGAAATGCTGTTTTGAAATGCCGTTGTAGGACTCATTCATATTATCTTATTATGGTCAGTCGAAAAAGCATTTTAAAACCATTATGCCTGCAATAAATGCATTAAACGGCTAATTGCCATTGAGGAAAGCTACCAAGCGATCAGATAGTTTTATCGTAGCCATTGCTAAGATAAATTGGCTTTTTGGCAAAACTGTGATTTCTTGCAATCGCCATATTGGTCTATATGAAATAATTGAAATGTGGAAAAATAAATTCACCAAATTTTAAATGTAATACAATTGTAATACAACTGTAGATCTGAGACAAATTTCGGTATTCGTTTAGATAACGTTTTTGAATTCCATCAATTTTCAGGAGTTTCATGATTAATTTACCGAATATAATTCTTTCAATTTTGTTTTTGTTGGTGTAAACCCGCATAATTAATTTTCAGCTCTTATCGTGCCAATATTCACCATACAATTAAATGCGCATATGATTTGGAGCATGATACGCTATAAAAAAACTCAATTTGTTTTATATATTTTGCTATCAGAGATAATTTCCCGCAACACTAGCACTTTTTTCTCAGCCATTATTTACTGTTGAATGAATCAGAAGCGCAGAGAATCGAACAAAGTAGAACAACAAAAACGAACCACGATATCGCCGTGAAGTGTGCTATACGGCTGGAATAGAACTGAAATTGTTACTTGGGCGGTCACGCGGAATTCACAGGCAGTAAAGAAAACTCGCATACTGCAATAAAGAAAAATATATGCAGTATTTAAAGAAAGATTTATCTGCATCAGAACAAAGAGTTATGGAAAATCTTGAAATCTTTATTAATACCTAGAAGTTGTAACCCGCGTTACATAACTTTTGATAGTACTTTAGAAAAGTAAGAACAAGTGTTTGCAACTAGAAATGAGAAGAAAAATTAGTATTTTCCATTTAATTCCAACTACATTTGCTTATCTTGACAGATACGTGTATTTCGTCTACAATGTGCAGACTTTCTCAGTGTCTGTCAGATGAGCAAAGGTAGCTGGAATAAAATGGGAAATACTAAACTCTCTAGGATTCAAGTGATTGCATCAAAGTTGGGTAGTAATTATGTCCATAGCGTTTCATTGATCAATCAATCCATTGAATTGGTCGATAAACCTAATGCAATAAAATAGCCGGTTAGCTGTAGATTTGAAGGGTTTCACCCAATCACTTGAGGTGAACCTAGAAATATTTGCTTCTCATTAGAAAAATTGGCTGCTGTGGACAACTTAAATGCTAGAGTTATTCAAGATAGCCTTCAGATTATTAGTCACATATTTCTGGAATTGATTGATGAATCTATACTTACTGGGCCCGAGCCACAAGTTTGGAAAAAGTTCTTAGTGGTTCCCATTCAAAAAGTTCTTTCTTCTTTCTTAGCGTTTCAAGGTTGTTGCTTTCACAATTAGCCTATTGCTTGCCTTGAATATTTTTGCTAAGGTTGTTTGGCAATCCAACATACCCTACACACTCAGAAAATTTTACAGTATTGCTACTTTCAACAGCTGAACGTTCGGTAATCCGATTTACTAGATTTCGGTGAAATTTTAATTACCGGAACTTGTCAAATTTTACTAAAATCCGTTAAGTTGGATTACCGAACGTTCAGCTGTTGAAAGTAGTTAAAATTTTCTAAGTGTGTATGTCTAGGGAGTCGTAAAATTGTCCTTATTGAAAAATTCCTAAACCATACCGGGAAGTGAACCCAACCACCTCCAGCATGGTGTTGCTCTGTAACTGCGCCTTAGCCGAATGAACTAAGGCAGTCACTTTTAGCGGAATGCTGGAACGATTAAAGCCGAAGAGGTTTGTCCCATCAGCATGCTGCACATTTTATAAAAAAAATCATGGAACTTGTTGTGGAAGGCCAGCGGTTGGAATATTTGAATAGTAACTCTGTTATAACAATCTGGATAAAATCTGGATATCATGAAGTTCATTCCTGTGAATCCACATTGAACTTGGTTTTGGCGAAGTGGAGGGAAACCGAAGAGCAAAAAAATAAAATTAATGCAGTTATTTTTGCATCTAAAGCGCGCTTTCGAGATTATTTCTAGGCCCTTGTTATTACGAACAATAGAGTGCTTTGGAATTTCCGGTTCTGCCTATAAATGGATTGAAAGTGTTCTGTGTGACAGAACTCACGGACTCTTTTCATTGATTCGATTTCCAGTCCCGTGGGGAATAACCTTGGAGTTCCCCAGCGAAGTGTATTGGGGCCTTTTTTGTTTATTATGTATATCAATGACGTGCGACGAGTTTTTCGATTTTGTGATATAAATCCTTTTGCTGACGATACCGTTCTGTTTATTGCAGCTAAACATTCAGACGAAGCGATAATGCACTCGAATAAAGATCTGAGTTCTTCGAGTAGGTGGTTTCCCCTCGATTAATTCCAAACTAAAGGAGGCGTAAACAACGAAATTGTTTGCAAGCTTTCATACACCATACAACAATATCTGTAAACTTTTATTCAACAGGTTTGATTCAGTCGTTATCTGGCTTGGATTGACATGAAATGTCCCATTATTTTCTGCCAAATCTAGCATTCCCTTTATGTGCATTAGATGACGTAGAAAATCCAATGTTTCTTTTTATCTGTGTAACTGACAAAGTTGTCTTCAAATGGATTTCTTTGTGAGGACAATTTAATTGAGTTTTCTATTTTGTTTTTTTCTTTTGACCAAGCAAAACTATTGCTTTTGCCACAATGTTGACAATGGATTTATAGTTTTTTTGAGCATAAAAGTTTGATGTTCGTGTAGTACAAATGATAAGGACTTATTTTAATATGACATTCAAAGCATTGGAAGATATAATAAAAAATTAGTGGCTCTATGTTGATTCTCAAGTGGCTGATAGTCAAAGCTGAGAGCATTGAGTTCGATAGGAATTTTTTTTCGGGTAGAAAATTTTCTCGCTTCCATAATTGGGGATATCTTTGTAAACTTAACCTTCCTAATGCATTAGGAAAAAATTACACATAGTGCATTCAGGGTCAAAAAAGGCCCAAGAATTTCCATCGCTCCCAACATTTTTTTATATTTTTGTCTCAAATGAAAGGTAAAAATTCTGCAAACGACATGCTGGCCTGTTTTAAAAAAAAAGAACTCCGAAGAGGACAATTTTGGAACCTCATATATTTGTACCGTTCGACGGCTTAAAATTTACGATTTCGAATACTGATCTTCAAAAACATTTTGTCATAGACAAATCAGAGGATTTTGTCACATCCGGATAATCTGGAACCGGTTCTGGTAGTGTCCAAAGAGGACAATTTGGAACTCCAAGTATTTGTAACGTTCGCCGGTTCAAAACTCATGATTATGAATATTGATATCCAAGAACATCATACCAGTACATTTGGCCACATACGAATACTTTGAGACCGGTCCCGGTAGGGGCCAAAGATTCATCGGAATCCGATTTTTTTTTCGATTGTCTTATCATCTGGGTCTGACTCAGCTACGTCATGTGATGATCAGAAATCGAAATCATCATTTATGATGAAATTCAACTGAATAAAAAAAACATGTCCATTTTATAATATATGTGATATATTTCTTATAAAGCTGGTAATATTAAACTAAGTTTTTTTTTACAAAGTTACCCCGAATTTTTGCAATACTTATTTTAATAACCACATGAAAAAAAACAGACATTTTTTAGTTCCATGTTTTACAAACTTGGACGCAATGTATTATTTTTCAAAGCCAAAAAGCAACCATGAGCCTAGTTTTTTTTTTGGAAAATATCATTGTAATAAAAAAAATAAAATCATGCCACATAATAATGACAAAGATCTTCAGGAATTAAGTAAATACATAATGTAAAAGTCATACGAGATGCAATTTTGTCTATCGTACTCAGCCCCGTTGTTTTTTTTTGTTTTTTTTTTCAAATTTTAAAAACCGGCCTGAAAACACGAAAGCTAACCATCTCTAGTGAATAGGTCAGAGCAGCTTTTGTAAACATTCCTTTGGATACAATTTTCTTGCAAACTGAAAGACACCCATGCGTTGGGAAGCGGAAAGTAGCACTATTTAGGATCTTGATTAGCGTGAGCATACTTCAGTTGGTGAGAAAATGTACTCCAAAGTTTTGTTCACAATCGGTGAGAAATGCCTTTTTGCATTTAGGTCTTGATTTTAGATTCACAATCGAGTTAGTCATAAATGGTTTCACTTTTCGATGAATAGTAAGGCTTGTTGTACGATTATGTAAACTGCCGTGAAACGCATATCAGTCCCATATGAATAGGAAATCAAGCAAAGATGGGACTGATATGCGTTTCACGGCAGTAAAGTAAAACGCAATACTCCCAATTTCGGTCTTGTTTATTTTGTGGAATTGTCACTGATAAATACTTTTTGAAAGTTGCTGCTTGACTTGCTACACAAAACTGTCGCTGATAGAATCAGAAATAAGCATAGAAACGGGTAGAAACGAAGTTGTGTTGGTGCTTCTTCTGTTCGTGCCTGATCAACTCAAGTTCGAATCACTTCAGCTCGGTTCTATGGTTAGCGGCGTCAGTTGCTCCGGCGTGTAATATGCCTACCATGGACTGCAGTTTCAATTCCCTTCTGAAACAGATTCATTTTTTTTTGTAAATATGTGTTATGTGCAGCCTTTAACAAAATAAAAGTTCAAGATAAAAAGAAGATGAAATTTTAGGGCCATCGATGTGTAGTACGACCTCTGTGGTATTAGGTTACAGAGTAACTTGTACATAAAATCATGAATTTCGAGCCATCGAACGGTACAAAAATTTTCTAGCGTGTCCGGATTTGGCCAAATGTCCTGATTAGTCTATGCTATGATGTTTTTGGCGATCAGTATTCAAAACCCCGAATTTTGAACCGTCGAATTGCACATACTTGGGGCTCCAAAATTGTCCCCTTTGGATTTTTTGAGGAAGGTTATAGAAGACTGGCGGTTGTACCTGTTATTTGGTGGATTGCAAGGGCTTCGTCGGGATCGTATTGTCTTTGTGGCGGATAGGACTGGACATTGGCTTGTCTTCTGGCTAGGATTATGAAAGGAACTTTTTGATCGCTGGGATTGAGCAGAAGCATGAGCATGAGCATGATTGACCACCCATGGATGCTTCTCCGTTATTGCCAGATCAGCTGTATTTTCACAAAGAACCAACAGATGATGTTTGGGACAAGCATACATCCTCAATGTGTAAAAACTGGTGACCCATTATGAAGCAATACAGGCGCTGGCCGTGTGTTGATGTCAAACTCGCCTGGAAGGAAGCCGCGAAATCTGCACTTCGACGAGAAACCTCTGGGATGTTGAATATTTGGGAAAGGTTAGCAGCAAGGTTTTTGGTTTGGTTTTACTGTACGCTGAAGGTACTCAAGCAACACAGCTTCTTTTAAACAAGTTTAAAGTACTGCTAAATGACAAAAACGGGTTATAATCTTTGCAAAATACTTTAATTCATACTTTAATATGACGCAAAAAGTAAAGCCAAATAAAATATGGGGTTTGGACACTAGGCCTTGGCGTGATAGGGGTTTGTAGCTTCTTTGCTAAGCCAACTCAAATAGTTGAAAAGTAAACTCTGAGTATCTATGATATGCTTCCCGTTGGCAGTGAAACCACAATCTTCATCGTAATGAGAAAAAAGAACACATTTTGCAAAACATGGTTGGTGTAATGTAATTTCAACAGTATATAGAACTGCCCGTAAAATCTTGGCCTGTTAATGTATTATAAATGTATGGAACCATGTTTTTAAGAACAATAATAAAGTATTAATCACTTGCAGCAGTGAAATAACTTTTTTTAGCTCGACCGTTTGTCAGAGTAATATATAGAATACGAGAGCTCCAAACTTGGCATGTTTTGCAATACGTTTTATAAAATGTGTTTTTGCAGCTGCGTATCATAATGAACCTTTTATTTCATTATGGAAATGTGTAGAATAATGGACTAATTTTTTTCACCAATTGATCAGGTTCACAATGGGCTTAGCTAAAGAGCGTTTCCAGCCGAAATGACCTACCGACCAACTTCGAGTGTCTCTGATTTAATTGAAAATTTGTACACACGTTTTACCTACGAAAGAAAGTTTTTTCAACTGATGCAAAAAAATGTTTGGACTCAAGAGTCAGTTTTAAAAAGGGTGTAAGCATTTTGTATAGCACTTCAATTAATAATTTGTAGCTCGAAAATATTTGAATGTTAAAAAAAACTGTCTGAGAACAAGTTGTGGCCCTATAGGTGAAGGTTGTGAAAAATATATAAACTGAGAAAAAAATCCGTTAAAAAAAATTTCGGAGAAGAAAATTAAAAATTAGCATCAAAATTTGAACATCCCAATTACAGATTTTTTTTATTTATTTTGTTTTTTGACATTAAAAAACTTGAAGGATGGCAAATGTCAGAGAAAAAAGTTTCTAGAACATCAACTTATGGTGTTTTTCTCAAAATTTAAATATTTGCAAGAATAAACGTACTGTGATAATATAATCTGATTTTCGAAGTATTTAAAAAAATTTAAACCCCTAATGATGATGTTCGTTAGAGCATCGGTTCTCCTGATATTTCAAATTTAATTTTATCATGTTCGAATAATATTCGAAAATACTAGATTTTCATAAGTTATTTGCGTTTCTCCCGTAACCACAAAATTCGCGGCTCTCCAGCACCACAAAAATACCTTTTATGCGTACAGATACAAATATCATGCGAACCTGAGCTGCGAAATAATTTATATGGTTTAGGCTTTGAAGCTGCAAACGAATTCCTGAATTCCAAGATATTGGTCTTACTCATCTCTTTCAAGCCTTTATAAGCCTCACGAAGTGAACACATCACTTACACCAAAAGAAGGGTATTAAGATCGCTTGAAAACTCGACTTTTTATCCGAGGCCCAGAGGGCCGAGTGTCATATACCATTCGACTCAGCTCGACGAACTGAGCACATGTCTGTATATATGTGTGTGTATGTGTGTGTATGTGTATGTATGTATGTATATATGTATGTATGTTTGTGTGTGTGTGTGTGTTTGTGCGCGCGCGTGTGTGTGTGTGTGTGTGTTACAAATACTGTCACATCGGTTTCTCAGCCATCTGTGAACCGATTTCAGTTCTGTTGACGGCAAATGAAAGCTACAACATTCCCATAGACCGGTATTGATTTTTTTTTATTCTGACATTTCGTTACGAAGATATGAACGAAACAGTACTTTACGGCCTATTATTATAGCAATCAAACCGTTCTGTCTTCGATTACATACTGAGCTATTTGTGTACCGATTTTAGTTTTAGCCAGTCCCAAGTCAAACTATAAGATCTTCAAATAACTGGTCAAAATTTCATTATTATTGGATAATCCTTCATGAAGATATGACCAAAACCAAGCAACGAATTGTGAGATGAAAATATACTCGTTGCAGTTCAAAACCGAACAATATCACTCACACCCATCGATGCCGCTTGCATGCTATTTTGTCGCATCTGGGGCGTTGTATAGCACATACAGCGGACTAGGCACACTATGCGACTCTATATTAGAGCAGGATCGATTGGCTCGAGTGGTTTTGAACTGCAACGAGTATATTCGAAAATTACACAAAGTCTCCATTTACCATAATTACAAAATTTTCAACGAACATGTACTTACTGAGCATCTTGAATTCATATTGATAATCAAAATTGACGCTTATGATTGTCTAATAATTCATTCTGTGAACTAAATATACGAAATTTCTAATATTTGTGTAATTTTCTCTTTTATATAATAGGTCGTTAAACACTTTTAATGTCATATTTTAATCACTTCGATAAACAATATGTTCAGGATTGACAAATAGTTATTTAATAAATTGAATATATGAAATATCGAATATTCCTAGATCTTCTTGGAAATTCTGATGAAAATATGTATTGGCCACATTTGAGTTCGTAATTCTGGTGAAGTGTAAGAAGGGTTCAGTCTCACCATCGGTGGATTAATGCGGGTTTTTGCACATGCTGTCGCTTGCCATCTTTTCTTTCTGAAACTTAGTCCCTTAGTCTCGGCATGGCTCTGCTTATCTGGTCACTGTCGTTTAACTCCAATATCGCATTTTTTTACTTCCGGCGTCAACCCGCTTCCTATCCTTTCGTTGGGGGTAGCTAATACTCCTTTGACTTCCATTGTTCCATTACCGTTTGATTATTCCAAGATTTTGGTAAAACTTGAACATTCTGGCGTAGCAAATTTTCCTGTCAAAAGAAATATTATCTCGTCAAAGTACGCTGCGTTTCGTTTCAACAAATCCAGGTCATCTTCCTTTTCAAATCCGAAAATGTTATTTTTTTTAAAACGTCAGTAATATTTAAATATTTTTTCCGATGATAGTGAACCTGCTACAGTTTTGATGATGTCACCGGTGAAACGTTGATTCCAGCTATACCTTTGTTAGACAACTCGATAATATGCGCTGTATTTGTATATGTATTTGTGTCCTTTTATTCAAGAGAAAAAAAAACTACGAAAGCCATTGGTTACAAAAGTAGATTCGCCCTAGTCTTATGTTGGCGCTGAACTATTATTTTACTTTAACCTCTCCTCTTCATACATTTTGCTTCATATTTTATTTTCTTGACGCTTTTCTTTCTGTTATGCTATTCAATTGAGGAATAGGTTAAATTTTACTCAATCAAATGAAAAATTTACTCAAACAAATACTCTGATAATAGAACGCGTTGGAAAATAATTCTAGGGTTTTTTTTTTTCATTAGGATCAATGTAATATTGAGAGACTCTCTTCGAAAGTTTTATTACGGCGCTATAATAAACGAAAGCGAACGATACCGGAAAGAATCTCTCAATGTTAGATTCGCCCTAATGAAAAAAAAAACCGAGAATTCATCCGTTAAGCATCCGGCATCGCTTTGTCTCCCATATCACAACCAGATGGACTGTGGCGGGAAAGCAAAACCTCTTTCGAACCGGCAGCATGAAGCTTCTTGCGAACACTGAACCAAGTTCGTTCGCCTGCGACTATATACTAGTCGCAGATATGTATGGTCAAAAAAGAAGAAAACAATTGAAAAATTAGACACCGGCAACAAAGCAACGAAGAAGACATTTGCTACCCGTTTCCTACGACTGTGTTAGGGAAAACAAATTGTTCAACCTATTGATATGCAAATTTGGCAGCAAAAGTAGATCATTTCGAATTGAAAAATTGAACAACTTCTACTAATGGAACTTCTTTTAAATTTCAATGCGAAATATTGATTAGTTTTTCTGATCAAACGGCGTATGAATGAAGTCATTCTGTTTAGTCGAACGAGAGGTATGAGCGTTCAAAAAATCGGTTTTTGAAGTATTTAAATTTTATGTTAATTGTCGATTTTTTTCTGAATTTTGTTTTCTCAGTTTATATATTTTTCACAACCTTCACACATAGGGTCACAACTTGTTCCTAGATAGTTTTTTTGAGCAACCAAAGGTTTTTGAGCTACACATTTTTAATTTAAGTGCTTTTCAAAATGCTTATGCCCCTTTAAAAACTGACTCTAGAGTCACAAAAATCTATGTTGTCTCTATGTTATCAAAGTTTCATTCAAATAAGAAAATATCGAAAATAGTTTTCCACATTTCCTGGTCATTTCGCCTGGAAACGCTCATTTGTCAAGTGAACAGCCTAAGACGCGTCTCCCAGTCAGGCAAAATTGAGATTATAAAACCCACCACCTTTCCAGGATTTGCTGTCCAAATTTCTATTGGTTGTACAGAAATTTAAGTCTGCTCTTTTTCAAAGCGTCACAACTGCAAAGCAGATGTTCGCGAGGTTTCGCGTTCGTTGTTATGGAAACGACAGATATCATTCTGAACCTGGCCAATGTTTTTCAAATGATGTCTACTCGGGCAATGTCCGAATACTAGGCCAGTATGGGTACAAAGAACTCTCTTATTGAGCTCCAACAGCTTTTTACTGATTGTAACATTTTGGAGTTAACCTTGTTTAGCAAGTTCGTCTGCCATTTCATTACCTTCAATGGCACAGTATCCCGGAACCCAGAATAACTAGACTAGACAAGATTAAGGCGATATCCGAATTAAGTTTACACAAAATATCCCATGAACTTATGCCAAATCTAGCATTTCATACGTACGCATGAATTAACATAAAGCATAAAGTAACAAGATTCATCCAGTCTGTGTATGTAATCAGAAATTCCCCTCCCCCAAATTGAAACAATTACCTCAAATGTGAATGCTTCAAGTAATCAGCAGAGCCAACGGCAATTTCTTTTCACAACTTTGCCTACACCCAATTCAATTCTAACACTGTTCGATAACTACGTAAATTATGAGATGTGTATGTGTGCCGCATGTGTGCTTAGTGTGAAAAGTGATAGATGAGAGAGTTGGAGGCCGCAGCCATTCTAATTGGAATTGCTCCCGTTGTTCGTACCTTTGCCCCGAGGGCCGTGTGTGTATGCAGTGTGCGAGTTCTTGCTAATGGCGAAAAGCTGATAATTATTAGACGATAGTGGAACGAGAGTCGTTATAATAATGAAATTATAGAAAATGCCTCGGAGGGATTCATTTGCCGTCGTAGGCAAGAAAGTTGAAGGAGGAGGAGGGAAATTGCACTTGAGCATTAATACATCTTTATTGAGTTTGCCGCCCGCTGCCGTTTGAGTTTGAGTTTGAGTTGCTGCCTTTGTTGGAATGTGGTTTCCAGAACAGAGCCTAGTGGTCGTTGAATGGGTGGGGCGGGCATGGAAGGGCTCATTTCCTTTTCCTATCAAAACTCGCTCGCTTATCCTGTTCGGAGAAAGTCTGCTGAAGGCGAAACCGAGCTGCATGCGATGATTTACGTTTGCTATTCATATGTGTGTATTCAACCGGAGGTGTGTTGAGTGGTTTTGTTGAAATAGTACAACCATATCAGATTGTTGGAGCAGAGGTTTCAGATGTAAGCTGCAGATTACGGCCACAGGGTTCACTCCAAATAAATGTTGACTAAAACTATGAGAATATTGCTCAACAAATTGCTCCTCAACCCTGATTTTGAAAAGATACCTCAGCCTACATTTGGATGTCTACTTCTGATAATCCGTCATCGCTTGAACCGGCAAGAAAATTATTTCGAAAGCACTCATGCAGCTACAGACAGCCGCACGCCAAAGCCGGAAATTGCGTGATCCTTTCTCTCCTACCCAGAAACCCCTCAGACCGAAAGGGGTTGGTAATGCACTGCTGCCACGTTACATGTAGATAGAAGCCACTGTCGAGATTTGTTCCTCCTCGTGCCCTTAATCACTTTCCAACAACACCAACTAGGACTATGCTAGTCGGTCGGAAGGTCGGTCGGTCGATCTGTAGGCACCTGGTCTAGTTCGAATCCATTCTGGGGCTTTGTTCGTGTGGAGAGCTCATTGCAACCTCCATTGTGCCAGTTGCGTGCCAGGAGTGTGTTCTCTATAAGTCTTTCTCGTGTGATGAAGATATGAAATGGGCGATTAGGAACTGTTACCAGAGAAAGGCAACCTGTTTGAGAGTAAAAGTTAGTGATGCGGGTGTAAAAGCTGTTCGGAAAATATCTCTGGGCATCATAGCATCACTTGAAGTGGGGAGAACCGATAGTATCACATTCAACTTACATTAAGAGCTGGTTAAAACTCGATCGAGAACAGGCATCTTGGGTGATGGGACTGAAGCGCTTTGAAAGTATGTTCTGAAGAAGGATATTGATCTTGTTCTTTGGGTTTGTCTACTTTACGTAGTGTTTAAGTACACTCCCAGAACGATTATTTCTAAGTTTTCCATGTCGTTATCAATACAAGAATTTGATAGTTGTTTGGGGATTTTTTTACTGTCGTTAAGATAGGGCCGGAGAACAATATTTGAAAAATAAGGGTTGCCAGTTCTCCTGGCAAACGCCAACTGAAGTTTTCCGAATTTCCCAAGTATCACTAACTTCAAAAATTCATAACTCACGAACGATTCATCGTAAAACAATTTTTTTTCCAAAATTATAACGATTTTTTTTTCAAATATATGAAAAAATATATAATCTTAAAAAAAAATATAAAATTTTAAAAGAGAGCTACCTTGTGGCCTCGATTGGTGGAATGGGAAACAAAGGGAATAACCACTTGAAAAACGTAAAAGTTAACAAGAAGACGCTAGTCTACGAAACTTTTTTTTATTTTTGCATGAAAACGAGCGACGATCCCATTATTTTTCGAGAATTACTCAAAAACAAAAAAAAAATCCATCGCCAAAATTTTACCGTGGTGAGCTTATGAATTAATAAACAAGAAAATACCTTGTTCAAAATTTTCCATGACTCAGAAAATTCACTGTGGAAGATTTTGCTGGTAATTTTTTTAAGATTATATTTTTTCCAAATTTTTGAGAAAATTTCATTCAAGTTTGGTAAAAAAAAAATGTTTAATGATGAATCGATCTTAAGATGTGAATTTTTGAAGTTAGTGATATTTGGGAAAATCACAAAACTTCAATTGGCGTTCTCCAGGAAAACTGGCAACCCTGAATTTTTAAATATTGTGTTTTGTTCATATATCCATGAACTCAACACGTGCACAAAGTTTCGTATCAATCTGAGACCCTTCGGCCTAAATCTGTACGATAATAAAAAAAACTCCCCTCAAGTTGTTGAAGGAAATGTTCGCTCTTCACCATGAGTCCCCAAGAGAGAAGAGTAATGTTTGCCAGAAATGAAGGATATGAAGAGAAACTGTTGAGTGTCTGCCGTCAGTGTACGGCAGGTTGTGAAAAATTGAGTAGAAAGTATTGAAAATTGAGCGAAAAAAAAAGTTTGTTTAAATAAAAATTGTTCAATGATGAATCGACCTAAAAATACGAATTTTAGAAGTTAGTGATAGAATCTGTATCCACATTAATCCGGACACCTTCAAATCATTGTAACTATTGCACGTAGGAATTAAAAATTTCACTGTGGTATAGCTGAGAGTCTATGATGAAAAAGACTATGATTGATGTTTACATTTAATGTTTAGTATTCAAGACGGCGACGAAAGAAAAACAAGTGCGCGAGCGAATTTTGTACGGGCGTACGGCAAATCCTGACTTGTCAATACTGGACCTTGCAAAAACATTGAATTTGCCTAAATCCACTGTTCACGATGTGCCCAAATCATTTTCGGAATGTTTGTCGGTGGAGAGGAAACCGAGAAGTGACAAAAACATTGGACAGTCAGGATTAACTTCCCTTCCGATGGAACACGTCATCAAAGATTTTTGAAATCAAAGAATTGATATCAGACCGACTCCTTATTTTAATGAATTGTCTTTTTGAACTTTTGAAATAATGTAAATTTTCAAAGGCAACTGTGAAACTTGATAATAAGTCATTAGGCCGAATGTCATTAGGTCGAATCAGTAACGAAGCTGACTGAGTATCTGATAATTCTTTAATTTATTTCTGTTTGTCTAGAATCGAATCGCTTTCTCTTCGAATTTCAATTACGTGGCTGGGTAGCACAGTAGTTACTAATTCTGCTTATTGGGCAGATGGTTGGGAGTTCATTCCCAGGCCCAAACCCTTCCTTGCCGTTTGTCACTTGCCTCTTTCTATCATCACTAAAATAAAAAGCAGTCTACTGCGCTTTCATTGATCGCATCACTTACCACAGTAAATCCACGATCTAAAATTAACCCGCCTCACTAGCACAAAACTATCCTTTCCTTTTTTTGTGGACAATTGTGCAGACGTAAGGGTAAACACGGTCTCTAAACTATGACTGTCAAAACTAATCACCCTTCCTCCCTCCCCTCCGTGAGGATGTGGCCGGCGGCGGCACTGATCTAAAAATAAAATGAACTAGTGAACTTGTACATTGAAGATGTAAAGCTACTCCCAGGCTCCATCTATGTGGTTCTCTGTGTAATTACACTAGTTCTGTTCAGTAACGGAGTAGCAACTACGAAACGGACAAAAAAAATCGCTCAAAACTCCTCGCACGGAAAATACATAACATAACAATTAATGTACAAAAAAAATCGCTTTCTATTCGATTTCATTAAATATAGCACATATTTGGTAATTTCAAGAAGTATAAATCTCCCATAAAGGATCAATGTTTCCATATCCCAAAAGAAAAGAATTCAGTTTTTAGTTATCAGATTGAAAGTATTTTAACAAGAAACATCTGCTAGATGTTGCCAGGATTGAAAGAAGGAAAGCAAATTCTTTTTTTCCGTTTCCCGAAGACTTTAAGAAATAAGCAATTCCATCTTCCACGTGACATTTTAGCAGATTGGAAGTATTGAAATTAGAAAGAACTGCTGATGGTGAAAAGAAGTAATGATTTCATATGTTCGTTCATTAGCTTCATCCCACATATCCAGAGAACTTTAAAATAGACAAGAGAGATGGAGAAGCACCTGGAAGATCCAATTAATTTTCGGGGTAATTTTGTAAGCTCGTAGATATTTCTGTTCGGCAAAATGCATCTATTTTAATGCCTGTTCATGATCCATACATTTTTTTGAATGTTTGTATGGAACGCAGACTTTGGTCAATACAATCCACAGACCCCCCCCCCCCCCTCGGCGTGGTTTATGAATAGCCCCTTAAGGACTAAATAAACCAAAGATGACTGTACAGTAGAGGGCACTCCCTTAGCTCAGTCGGTAATCGGTCTCTTCCAGGTGCGACTCTCTCCCTCTCTCTTGTCTATTTTAAAGCTCTGGAAATATATCGAGTCTTATGAGTCTTGTGAAATTTTAAAAAATCTGTCGAATTTCTCCAATGTTCTTATGTTAAAGAATGTTTATATACTTTTTTCAAGGAATTTTATAGACAATTTCTGAACACCATGCTGGAAGTGGCTGGGTTCGATTCCCGGTCTGTTGAGAGCAAGCAATAAGCTAATTGCGAAAGCAATAAGCTTTGAACGCTAAAAAAAGAAGGAGGACGCTTAGACCTGAGCCTGACTGGTAAGCTAAGATAATGGCTTTTAGCATATCCTCATGTTTTTTTTTTCAATGAGCGAAAAACTAAAAACTGGTTTAACATCATAGCCCTTCGAAGAAAAAAGGTTTTGATTTTATTTAAATTTCTGGAGAAATCTGGAGATTCTGAAAAGAGTTGAGAAATCCGAGAATGTCTAACGGACATTCCAGGAGTTGAATAGACTGCATGTCAAACTTACGATCAATCATTCTTATTAAGTTAAAATTGCCACAATCAACATTTCTGTTAAGCTCTGGGAAGTCCTCTAGGCTTCTGGGATAAAGTTTATTCAATCTGCCTGTTGAACTCCAAAGGTGTACTCTAACCTGCTATGGATATGGCATTAAATATATCAAATACATTAAATGGCATTAAATATATCAAAATTTTTAAAAAATCCTTGAGACGTGCTCAAAGTTCAATAACATCGCAGAAACATTGTGAATTTCGTGAGAAGTACTGTGAAGAAAGAATCTTTAGTGGGACTTAAAACTATTAGCTTTTCATAGAGGTTCAAAAATGATAAAACTTTCAGTAGAATCAGAATTGTTCATAAATGTTTTGGACTTTTCATTAAATTTTCTGGGTGCCTTGCAGAGATGCTTTATTTTGTTTTTCATTCTGTTTCAGAGTTATTTTGGCTTCTTTGTCTGTTGCAGAAGTGACTCTGGAAAGCTTGTTCTGAAGGTACAAAGAAGTACACTCATTTTTTTCGCTGGAAATCAGCAAAATTTTGCTGGATTTTGCCGAGAAATCCATCCATCAAAATAAATGTTAGCAAATATAAATTTCATGAAACTGACAGCAATTAATCAATACAGCTTTCCTTCGTTGATCAGTGACTTATATTTGACAGTTAAGTAGGGTTACTGGGATTTCAGTAAAATTTTTCACATTTGCTGTTTTTCAGTTATTGGTGAAACCGATTGCTGGATCTTAGCAAAAAGAGGGGAATTGTTAGTTTATAACCAGTAAAACAATTTATTTGAATGAAAAAAAAAAGAAATTCAATGATCTTATCACGAGCTCATTAAATCTCTTTGAAAAATTGAAGAACATCCTGAGATTACTTGGGAAGTTTTAAATTTACCGAAAGATGATCCATTTCTATTCTTCTTTTTTTCATTGGTTTCATTCCTAAGCTATTGGAGTTAATTCTGACCTATGGCGCAATTTCAATGCACGCAATTTTTTTTTCTTTTCTGGTCTTGTCTCAAAAATGCAGCGGAACAAAAAAAAAAAACATTATCCCTCAAAAAACTGCTACAAATGAAAGGAAGTTTCAGTTTGGCTGTGTTAACAGAAATGAATATAAGACATTCCAGACTCATTGTAGAGAATTGACGTCTTGAGCAAAGTTTCTCAGTGTGTAACGAATCATCTTTTGATATTATCATATTAGTTTCAAATCGCACTGCAAAGATCTATGCCTGGAGAGTTGTTGTTTTCGGCTAAGTTGTTTGGAATATAAAATGTAGTCATGTAAAATGTATAGATTAGTTCCAAATCCGTCGGGCGCTTCAGCCTATATTTGCCAAATGAAGCTCTAGAAAGGACAAAGTTGCTCAGTATATCGTTTGTCGTGTTTTGAGATTATCATATTAGTTCCAGATCTTGCTTCAGAGATGGCGCTGTAGTCTATCTTTGCCAAATGAAGCTCCGTCTTCATTTGATTTGATTTTATATTGGATATTGATGTAACTATTTGATAACAATAACATAAAATGTGATAATATATATTACATTTAAAATATAGTCTCGACTATATAGAAAATTGGTTTTCGTTATTCGGGAGCTGAACAACTTTGCCATAGACGGCCACTCTTTAGAGCTTAATTTGAAAAAAATAGACTACACCGCAATCTCTGCTGAAAGATCTGGACCTAATATGATAACGTCAAAAGATGACAAATGTCACAATGAGAAACTTTGCAGAAGATGACAACTCTCTAGAGCTGCATTTGAAAAAGATAGACTGCAAGCAAGATCTGGAACTAATCTCATAACGCCAAACGAACGACTGCATTTTGTATTCTGAACAACTTTGACCAAGGCCGCTATCCTCTATAGCTTCATTTGACTAAGATAAACTGCAGCGTCATCTTTACGAAAAAATCTGATTACACGATAATATGACAAAAGACGACATATTACGCATCGAAAAACTATACCCAAGAAATTAGTAATTTCCATTCAATTCTCACTACATTCATTGCTTATCTTCACAGATACGCGTATTTCGCCTACAATACGCAGACTTTTTTAGTGTCGTGTACTAATACTACACTACACTGAAGAAGTCTGCACACATTGTAAACGAAAAACGCGTATCTGTCAAGATAAGCAATAAAGGTAGTTGGAATTAAATGGCCTAATGTCGTATGTGTCAGTTTTTTTAATACTCGATGAAAGTTAAGCACCTAACAGTACGCTTACCAACTTCCGAAGTAAAGTCCCAAGTTCACAAAAAGGTCGAAATTATTTCAACGAATCGAAAAACAAATATAATATATTCTTATGAAGAATTTACATTTTAATGAGCTGCATTTTTGTATAATAATAATTTAGTAGAATTTGATCAAATTTGTTATTGAAATTAATTAATTTTAAACGTGCCTCGAGCTCCAGTCCTTCTCGTTGAAACCGGAATGCAAATCATCACCTTGTTGACAATATGGAATAGCTGATTTGATCATACCCGAAATGCTGATTTCATGAACAAGTGTTAGCTAAAAACTTTCTGCGAAATATGAAGTCCATGGTTAGTACATTTAGTATTCAATCTGGTTTCTGTAAGTTCACAGAATGTAAACTTCCCTAGTAGCACACTTGTTGCCATTTAGTTGAGAAAACATAAATATAATTTGCTAAGTCGTAATCAAGTTACTATAACTAATTATGATCGTAGTGTGCTACTTGGGTTAGTATTCAATTTGAACTTTGGCCGTTTGGCTGAAGTGGCCACCCCACTAACCGCTGTTATCAGCCAGTGTTGTTTCGACCTGCTCACAAGCCCCCCTCTAATCTCTTGGATCCTTTGGAAACGTCGAGGTTGATCGGTTGCATCGGTAGAAAGGGCGACACCGCTCTCGAAAACAATCTGGAACGCCTGTAGCAGCGAATAGTTACAGTGCCGGGAACCGTTTGTACAGAAAGTTAAAGTTTCCACCAATGAGAGGACCTTTCACAATCTTTATCTTTCACAAAGAAACCTAAGAATACCTATCGATCCTTTTATTTTGTTCATTTCTTGCTATTGTTAGTTGTTAAGTTCAACATTTGCATTTCTATGAACATTCACGCTGATCAAAACTGTCATCTGTGATTCAAATGAACTTATCGAGAAAGTTCTATTGAAAGTTCGAACCAAGTTCTTCAGCAGCTTTTTGTGAACATCAAAGTGTAATTGAAAAGGCAGTGAAAACTTTGTATAAATTTTCGAGTTGGTCTTTATAGAAGATGTACTTAATAAAGACCCAGGTAACAATTCGATCCTGATTAAGCGTTTATCTAGCTGTTACAAATCAGCCTACAGTTGTACAGAAGCTATGCAAAAAAACTGTAATCGTTTGTTCAGGCATTAAACATCTAATTTTGGTGATTTGATAACTTCATATAATTTCATAAATTGATTTAAGTTCTCCAGGATGCTGAATTGAGATTGAAGAAGCACTTCAATATAAAGGCTGCAGAAATGTGTTGATCTCTACATTGAGCTTAAAAAACGCTTTTAAACCTTTACCCTGTAACTTAACAGCAAAAGTGGATCGTCGTTTATGATTCTATTTATAGAACAGAAACGGATCAGTTGATGCTTTAGAGTCACCTAATCATATTTTATTCGGCAATTATTCATCACTCATGCAGCATAAAAAAATAAATAAAAATTAACATTGCCATGAGGTTCAAGATCTAGATTCGAGGAGGATACAGCGCATGTTGCCTGATATTGAAAGATATAAAATAATAATTACAATCGAGAATGGTACGGGCTTAACAATTTGTGAGAGAACAAGTTATAATTATAGTAATTGTTCGACGTCAGGGATATCATTGTTGTCTTTAAATTAATCAAATAAAAAGGGTAAAGTAATATTTTATCATTTACAAAACCTCCAACAGATTACCTTTCGATAATGTAATTTCTTTCGCATACTTGCAATCCATCGTTGGCTGATCAGGAAGGAGAAAATCCTTTTCTTTATTTGCTGAAAATATGCTCGTTCAAACGTCTTTTTTATAAGATTTTCGGTTCAAATTTTAGTGTGTTATAATCTGTACCGCTAATTTTCTTACTGATGGTTTCTTATTACATTTAACGGCTGAATAAAAGATTCCATGTGCGGACTTTTGAATAATAAGCTGGATAACGAGTGGTAAAGACTGTATTCGATAAAATTTGGACACACAAAATAGGTCACCAAATATTTTCCTTGAGCCCGATTCTTTTCAAACTTTCTGGAAATAAAGTACTACTAAATGGTTAAGTTTTGACATCATTGGTTTATCGAACCTCTTCTCCCAACCCATATGCCCGCACCTTTGCCTTGACCCCTTTCATCAAATTTTGGGCAATGATAGGACCGACTTGCTTACTTACTTTTAACCACACTTTCTTTAGTTCAAGTTCATTTTCTATCAGTTTTGGAGTTTTAACGAGCTTTGCCTTCATGATCACCCAAAAATTTTCAATTGGGCGAAGTTCCGGAGTGTTTGGAAGGTTGATGTCTTTTGGTACAAAAACTACATTATTATCTTTGTACCGGTCTAAGACGAACCGGGCATAGTGGCAAGATGCTAAATCCGGCCAAAACAGTGTCGGGCCATCGTGAGATCTCAAGAAGGGCAGAAGTCGTTTTTGGAGGCATTCGTCCTTGTAGATTTGTCCATTGACGGACCCAGAGGTGATGAGGGGCTGACTCATCCGCAGATCGCTTGCCAGACAAGGAATTTATTGGCGAATTTCGACAGTTTCTTCTTCCGTACACTCTCCGGAACGGCCAACTTAGAGGTGGCGACGTAGTGTTCCTGTCCTGGCATTTGTTTGGTGTCGGCTTTAATGTAGGTCTCATCGTCCATCACAATGCAGAACGGTTTTGTGAGCCACTCCCTGTACAGTTTTCTTGCACGAGTTTTGGCCACCGAGTTCTGTTTATCGCTCCGGTTCGGTGCCTTCTGGACCTTGTACACATGTAATCCAGAACGTTTAATTGTTTTCTGCACAAAACAAACTGAAACTTTCACCTTTTTCGCAACATCACTGGTCGAAATGTTGGGATAACGCTTAAATTGGTTCAATACCATCCTGGCCTTCTTCGGGTTTGATGTGCTACGTTTGTGCCACTACCATTTTTCCGCTTGGTTGTCTTACGGTCCTTAAACGTTTTGATCACATGAGATACGGTTGAATGTGCGATTCCGAGCTGTTTTCCGATCCATCTATGAGAAGCGTTTGGGTTTTCGAAGTGAGTGCCCAAAATTTGTTGGCGCACTGTTTCTTCATTCGAAGCCAGGGGAATTACGATCTTACTGTTTGCATAGTGCCATTTTGTTCAGCAAGAAAGCTGCACGGAAGATGATTTGAAACGAATGCGAACTTTGTTTCTCAACCAAATTCCAAACTTTAGGTTGCTTAGCTGTGAATCCTGTAATCTACACATCCTCGAAGTTAACTTAAAAAAATCATTAAAACCGACGTAAATCCTTCAAATAAAGAGATAATGATTAGCTGTCTTCTACAGAGAAGTGTATTTTTAAAATACTTATAACTTTGTAGATTATTTAAAAAAATCGAGGGGGGAAATGTATTACATTTCTAATTTTTTTTTTCATCCTACAACTTCGTTTAGTTCAGAGACTGCAAGTCTTCTAGAAAGTTTCATGATATGACCTAATCTACAATGTTTTAACCATTTTAACCAAAAATAAAAAAAAGTTAATGTTTTTATTTAGGTGTATACAACCCTTAAATCAAATTTTCTTAAAAAGAAATAAAGTCCCAAAAAATGTAGAGGCATTGTAGAAAAACCAATACCATTGTCCCCCTTTTTTTTTTAATTTCTTCATGACGATGCGAATAATCTTGAATCCTGGAATGTTGAAATGTTGAATTTGGAATTGTTTTTGTAAGACCACTCGTTTTTTCGACGTATTGCTATATTGGGAAGAGGTATATCAAATCGCGAGATGTATCTATTCTAGGAAAGCTAAGCAGAGTTCACTCTTTTATGAGTATTTTTGCATCGTTGTGCACACGTTTGAAGTTTTCGTTTGTTTCCATTTATTTGCTCGGTGATCCGCTTTCTTCTGCCCTGCACAAAATTATTCAATTCGGCTTGAAAGTGATTTTTTAAAGTCTGTTTTTGTTGGCATTACTATTTAATTTTTTTTATTAGTATTTCATTCTTTTTGAACAACGTGTGAAAAGAAAAATTTGATGAAATAAACCGGATGAATGGAATGGCTCACTATTTGAAAGGCCATCAACTTAAAGTTAATTAACCAAGTTATTATATCAGTATATTTCAGTGAAGTGCTTTTTTGAAGTGAATATATAAAATTATATGTTTGAAAATCTATTGCCGAAAATAGTCAATATTTTCGAAGACAACATTTCCCCTATTTAACTAATTTCGGATGAAATCGTGGATGTTCGACATAACTTCAACTAGTTTGAATAATTCCATTTTCCACATTTTTCAGAACATAATTTATAATCATCAGTGACAATAAATAGCAAGCTATTTATTTATTCCGTTCCAGGCAAAACATAAAACCGAAAACATTAGCAGATCACAATTATAAACCACATTAAAAGTTGAAACCATAAACCGTCCCAGCGAACCGACCGACATTATCTAGAATTGAAAATTCACGTTTGGCCTGCTGCGTCGCGAAACCGAAGCGGAAGGTCGTGACCTGTGATGGGCCAACTTTTAATTCGTTCCGCAAAACACATGAGTGATGGTTCCTATTTTTTTTTGTTCTTCACTTTTCGGTTGGAACCGAGCGAGCGAGCGTAAACAACGTCCCGTCCTGTCAAAATTTTCCCAAAACATGATGATGACGACCACGACAACAGCGATGACGATTCGGGGAATCGTAAAAAGCAATCGTTTCGTATCAAGCGCTAGGCCAAAAAACACGAAAATAATGCGCCATCGTGGTGCCCCTCGATCCGGGAAAAACGGGGGGACCTTATGGCAAAACATTTGTCATCGCAGAGCGTTGAAAAAAAAAGTCATTAAAAGTTTAAGGACCAAAGTATTGTGTACAATATTTCCTTCAAGCTTTTATTTTCCTCCTTTTTTCCGCGTTGGAAAGGAAAAGGTTAACCCACCCAAACGGGACTTCACATTGGGTGACATTAGAACCCCGCCTGCTACGATCGCACAATTCACCGCTGACTGGATGAAGGGGGGAAAGGTCACCGAAAATTATGGAACTCTCGCGTGTCATAATGCTAGTAAAGATTATCGCGTCCCACTACAGTCAGTGGTACCTACATTAAAACAAAAACCTGCAGAACACGAGAAATAAATAAAACATTTACCACGCGCGCCTCGTCTACTAACGGGGCGAAACCACAACGGAGAAAGCGGAAAACCGGGAAAAACGTCATTTTTCCCGACCATAACAACATCATTTTATTCCGACTCCTAGCCGCGCCGACCAAGGGGAAGAAACTGGCTGGAGCCGGAACCGGAGGACGGAATCCAGTTATTTATTTTGCCTTTCTTGGGGGAGTTACTCCCAGCACTTAATAGAGCCGCACGCGCGCGAATACGTGGAGAAATTTTATAAACAAAAAAAAAACCTTGGAATACGGGGATGAAATGCGGGAGGAAAAAAAAAATCACATTCACAATCACAAAGTACCCGAAATGGAGAAAAGTAAAACTTCATTACGACTCTGGGATTTTGGATTTTTGGGCGAGGCTTGGAATGAGATAAAAGCCACCTTTCGGTACGGTTTGCTGTGGAGGGAATGGAGATCGTTGCGAAACGCTTGTGGTTCATAAAAAAGGAAGAAATTTTATCACTGATTTTTTTTCATCTTCATCCTTTCGGTGTTTTTCTTTCTTTTTTTTTTAACTGGTGAATGCAAAAGCCTATGCTTATACAGTTTATTTTTTGTGAGCGCTGAGATTTGAGGGTTGGTTTCTACCTTTTGCGTGGGTTGAAAACTGAAAACGAAGATTGCTTTCATCCAAATTTGAAAGATAATTTAAATTTATTTGAAACGATTAGCGGGTGCTTTCGGAGATTTGGGAAAATGGAGGCGTATCGAACGGGTGGAACGCAGCAGGCTTGTTCTCCGATAGACTCCAGGCATCCGGCAAAGTTAGACCCGCGAACGGACGTGCTACAACAAATGATGATAATCGATTCGCCTAATTCATCATGAATAACATTACTGGAAATGGTGTGCAATGCAGCCACTATTCATCCGAGGAGTACGATCAATTATGCACGACAATAATTTGACCTCGGCAGTAATGTAGTCATTTCGTTGTAACACACTTCCATGAACGTTGGACTGAAGACTGCTAATCAGAGAGAGCGGAAACTTTTCGAGAGGCAGGTACCAATGAGAGAAGAGAATTGATCCAGAATTCTGTCAATATGTGGTCTTCTAATCAATTCAGACTGCGGCCATGTTCAATATTCGTCGTGACTGCAGGCGTAGGTGTACAACCGTTTAAGGAACAGAGGCCCATCACAATCATGATGATAGATTTCTTCCACATTAATTGGAATCGATAAAGGTCAATCGTGTTATGCCACTAGCGAATTTCTGCTTGATTGCTTTTGGTTTGTAACATGTAGCATTTGATGTTGATGGAGTTAATCAGGTTGAATTGATTTTTCTATACTTCATTTGCTCTAGGCAATTTGAAACCGTACTTTAACCAATATTATAATGCAAGAGTGTCTTGCAATTTTGCAACACATTGTTTCATTTTTCTTCGATATGGATCGTAACGAAGACAAGCTTTGGGCAAAAATGCATC